>JAUTBT010001279.1:0-10746 GCA_032361225.1 Lepetodrilus schrolli | reverse complement strand
GTTTCCTCCTGCCCTAAACTGACAAGCCGTGATATAAGTGAAATAATCTTGAAAGCGACTCTAAACCCCAATTAAAAAACAACAACTGGTTTTTTTTCAGTAGTGTACATCTCCCTTATAGTAAATCATATTTAATGGGAACTGCTTTTATTCCACACCTTCAAGGGAATAAATGACCACATAATTTCTGAAACATCTGTTCCCAAGTCAAACTGCTTTGCTCAGAAGTCAACATCATCTTCACGACATACAGTAAATCATATGCAATTACAACTGCTTTAATTAATGTGTATTGACCATGTGTACATAATCAAAAACTGGCCAATGTCAACAGTTCCGTGGTCATCATGGTCTGCCAGTCTTGTAGCCCGATGCCGACATTGGACTTGGCTGTGAAGGAAGCCAACATGTATATATCCCGAAGACGGACAGCAAAGTGTAGCACTAATGGCAAATTGATCTCAACATGAAGAGCTTCTTCCTGTTTAGAATATAGCATATGTTTACAATTTGCACAAATGGATGACCCTTCTCTGTGAGGAACATTTACCAGGAAAATGACATCAAGTACGCTTTAAGTGGAATCCGTTTGCTAAATTACGTGCTCAGAAAATGAAATTCTTGAAAATCGTTGAAAATGGGCGGGTTATTCATTCAGACAGGCTGTGTTGATGAATGTATTGTTTCACCACCACTTGCTGTACTATTCCAACAATGCATGGTGAAACAAGTTGAATTAAAACAAAAATGTCAGCTTGAGCAATTTTGGAATTATTGATGAAATTATGTAAAATAGCAAGCATTACATGATATAAATCATAATGAAAATGTGTATAATTTCTCAAAGTAAAGTCTGAATAGGAAGTTTGCCTGTTTTTCAATAATCGTTGTATTGAAGTGTAGTTACGTTTGGTTGGATACATGCCATTTAGGCCTACACAATGGTGTTTGGAACTCTTGTATGTCAACAGATGCCTGAGTATTAAATATGTGCCAAATGTCGTGTTCATGCGAAATCTTACAACAAGACCATGGATACCTAAATAATGTTAGAAACCCTTGTCCAAACTAAACCTCACATTCTTATAGTCCTCCTGGATACTCTCAAGATCTGTCCATATAACTTCTCCAAAACAATATTTCATCTCTTGCTTTGACCGAACACAAAACCATAGCTCATTATTAAGGTCCATAAATCACTTGACAATTAAATGAAAGCAGTGTTTCCTATAACAGACAATAAGGCACTGGGTCGATATTTTCTGACATCTATATGACTCACTACTAACGTGGCGACTGGAAAACCTAGCCTGGAATTATGTGCCATGAATGAGAGTCCTCGTACACAATACAAACCTTCCAGTGTAGTTGGGAAATCAGGACAAACACCCCTCAATTTAGACCTCAACACTGGGGGCAGCCTCAAAGCCCCCATGCTGTGTTCATGAACAGCAGCAAGACATTGATTCTATTATCAGTGTCCACCTTGATTGAGAAGAACAATGTCTAACTGCCAGGTAAACGGTTTTAACCACAAGAAAGATTTTTTTTTAAATTTTAAATAATTTCTGAAACATCTGTTCCCAAGTTCCCAAGTCAAACTGCTTTGCTCAGAAGTCTTCATCGTCTTCATGACATGCAGTAAATCATATTTAATTACAACTGATTTAATTAATGCTTTAAA
This sequence comes from Lepetodrilus schrolli, assembly GCA_032361225.1. Taxonomy (NCBI): domain Eukaryota; kingdom Metazoa; phylum Mollusca; class Gastropoda; order Lepetellida; family Lepetodrilidae; genus Lepetodrilus; species Lepetodrilus schrolli. Next base: position 9,062 of record JAUTBT010001279.1, on the reverse strand, counting down.
GATTTTTAGCAACTGGATAAAACAGATATTAAATTAAATTATTTATATGATATTTTTTTTAAATAATGCTAAATAAAAATCTATTTTTATGTGTCGGAATAATAAATGTAAAAATGTGACATATACGACACACTAAAAGCCAGAGAAGTGTAAATGATATGAAGCTAAAGCAGTCACTGAAGCATGTCACTGCGGGCAAACTCTCTGCAGCAGGATATAACCTCCCCCAGTGACAGACTTTCAATATGCAGTATATTGTCGAGAACACACCTGAAGTAATGCAGCATAACACTGAAGTCAAATTACTTCTGGTGTACAACCTAGGTAACATTGTGAGGGAAAAAACTCCATCATATTCTGGGGATGTCATGTGACGTAGAAGCAACGACTGACTAGATGTGTACATTAGTCACTGTCCTATAAAACAAATTCATACATATACAACAGCACTACATAATATACAAATTATACATTCTTTCGATATAACGTATACAGCATCTGTCAATTCTAATGGCTAAATATCTATTATTTCACGTGTCACATAATCGATGCCATCTTTTAAAAAACCCAGCCACTGTCACATGTATCTATGACATAGGTCTTCACAATATATGATCAATCACTACAGAGGGATACTTACCTCTTACAAAGATATAGCAGACACATTGATAAAACTCCTCCGCCAAAACTTTTCCAAAGTAGCTATGTATATATTTCTCCCCTCATCACACAAGCCCAAGTAGCTGTAGTTCACCCTATGTGTTGAGGAAAAGTGACTGGGGAACCTCTGGCTGTTACGCTGAACAAAGCCAGCCCCGACTTGATTTATGACCGAACCAATGCTTGAGGACCTCCGCATCTGTTCTCCTCTCTTTCCGATTCAAGATGGCTGCCCACCCCAGTTGGTCCGTCTGCCGTTTACCATGGCAACCAAGTGGAAAAGGGGGAGCAAATTTTATGTTTAGGAGAGTAAAAATGAAGCATGATTTGAGAATTCAAGTGGACCTGTTTGTTTTTTTAGCAGCAGTACCCTCTGGTTCACATTATGTCAACACCGCGTGTCGAAGAACAAACATTGGCTCAACAATATTTTAATAATGAATATCTTCCATATTTCATTTAGATTGATGTCATAAATCAAAAAAACAAAAAGACGAGAAAAACAAGGTACTTAAATTATTCAAATAGCGAAAAGAAAAGAGTCTACAAATTTATGTAATTACATCTCAGAAGGCAAAATAAAATCTCACAAGTTTATTTTAAATATATTTTTTTCAAAACACAATTCAAATGTATTCAAATTTCCACTGAATTATTTTATATTTGTGGCAGCATGCCCATTATGTTGCAAATTTGTTAGTTTGACAATTTTTAATACCGATTCATTTTGAAAAAAAGCTTTCAGAAGATGCACTGGGGTTGAATGAATTCCACACAATACCAACAAATGAACTGCAGTAAGCACTGGCTATTGTGTGTGCAATGCAATTGTTACCAAAGTTACCTAGAAAGGCAGCCCTTAGATGCAGCTTTAGGGAACACAAAACAGGGGCTGACATGCAAACGCGACACCAGATGCAATACCTAGGCATTTGTTCCAGTGGGCTAGTAATAAAAGCATGCTTCTTTCAGAGTATGATAAAACACACAATACATACCGAATGATGTCTTATAATCTAGTTACCGTCTTGCATAATGGATTGGTTAAGAGTTGGATCGTAAAATTGCAGACAAAAAGTTGGCCCGTCTGCAACGACATAAAAATGTGATCCAGTGCTCTTCCACAATAAAGGTATCAAATGATTGTCTTTGCCAATAGGATCGAGGCTTGTGTTGGTATTGTCCAATACTCCGATAAAATCTTGAGAAAGATTTATAAAACTTTGATAGGGTTAACAACAAAGCCCACGAGTGTGCCTCTTCATTTGCATGCAGTTATTCAATCCTAAATTCTGACATCTGTATTTTGAATTGTATTTAAAATAAAAACCAGATCTAAATGCTATGGTTTGATTGGTGGTTAAAAATAACTTACAAAAGTAAATTCAAATAAATAAAACTAGAGTATATATTGGAAAAATCCTTAGTATGCCGTGAAGGTAACATTTGCAAGTTTGATGTGTCCTCCCCCCCCACCCCACCTCCCCACCCTGCACAACCATGAAATATTTTTATTTTAAATAATAAAATTACTAATGGTAATAAAACCTTTAGACAAAAAAAAATACAAAACAAAAATTGCAAAGTAATCATTTGAAAATCTGATGGATAGTTTTTCCCAACAATGATATCTGCCTAGTGCTATATATATGCAAACTTAGTTAACTTCAAAATAACATTGACTTCCTGTTTAAAACCCAATGTTACAAGTGCCAAAAAAAAAGGGCCTTCTGAAATCCCACCAGTCTGGCTAACCTAAGCCCCATCCTTATGGTTACAGTAGTTGACCCAGCTCTCTAGACAGAGTTATAGGCACCTCCAGATCTGTTGATTGTCTTACCGGATCTCCCTGATAATGTTTGCAGACCAACGTTCTTCCTGAAGAGGTGCAATAAAATTCCAAAGCCTTTGAGTATTGGAGATTTATTATGCAAAAATAATATACTGTGCACCCCGTGTTGAAGCATTAAAGAATTTATCTTCCAAAGCAGGATCCCCGGTGCACCGTACAGTGTTCATGCCATGTGCAAAGCCAACAAACTCCTACAACGCCATTCTGCATGTCATGTAACACATGAAAACCTCCACATCGTGAAAATGCATTCTTGGGAAGAATTAGTCGGCTCATGTGTGAAAGGAAGTGAATAGTCTGAAGGGAAACTTCCTCGTAAAAATCGGCAACCATTCCTTCAAAGATGGGAGTCGATACTGTTTCAACTCCAGTTATAAGTTTAAAAGAGATCCCCGATGGTTTTGACACGGATGAGATAAACTATTATCTCAATGCTCGTTCTTGTCAAATAGGTGTCGTATTTTGCTACTGCTAATCATGTTTTGTGTACTAAACTACTAATACTAGATATTGAAGGAACGCGAGGAATTTTAATAGGGCTTTCAAAAGGAAGCTCTCGGTGCTCATGACAGCTGGGTAAGGTTAAACGTTCACCAAAAGATATATGTATACTTACTTCACAAATTATTTCACAATTTGTATTTTCTAAATGTAAAATAAATGCGTTTAACAATTTGACGATTGACAATAAATGCTTTTATTTTCAATCGATGAAATTGTTAAACAAATATATTTTCAATCAGTCGATCTATACTCGATACATATGGTACGAATTAAACAACCATGTTCTTTATCTAAATAGAGCCTATAGTGGAGTGTTTCATCCTCGGCATGCAAACTATGGAGTCATACGCCAACTACCGTACTATTGTATCAAGGGCTCTCGTATACAAAACGGCAGAACTCCGAGGTAATCATGAACCCCAACCTTAGTCATAGACTACTATACACCATATTGCATACGGTTGATATTACGATTACGTTAAAACTAATGCTGGTTTGTATAGGAGGGCCAAGAAATTATATTTACCTATTTTATCAATTTTAACAACATTCCAAAAATTCTTGCAAGAAATTACAGAGCAAGTTCTGTACCAAGATCATGATGGCTTCTATTTACACATCAAGCAGGGAATGTAAGTAGCATCTGTAATGTTCAAATCCAAGTCTACTTAGGGAATAAACATTCGTTGTTTGATCTCTGAGGTAACTTACTTGACTCCCCACAGCTAGATGACATCTGAAGTCCAATGACGTGTAAATGTTTATACCCAGCCATTGATAACTGTCTGTGATCAGTTTGTATTAGCCAGCGTAGATGTGGTGAGTATTAACAGAGAGGCATCCAGACAAATAATGCGGCGTGGTTGGTTAAATTGCTGCATGCTCATGTAATATCCGGGTGTAGTTAGAACAGGTATACCCCACTCAGAAACATTATTATTAACGACTGAGCTAGCCAGTCCTTGATTACTGTAATTCAGGAAATTAACGCGAGAATGATATTAATGCGAAAAATGCGACTGGCTTATGGCCGCATTTAATTCCTACGCATTATGGGAAATAATGAAAGGTACGTCCGGGAAAAAGCATGAATAGAGGCCTGGTCGATCGCATTTAATAGTTGCCGCATTTATGTCCAAAAGCTTGAGGTCGCATTAAATTAGTGACGCATTAATTTCCTGATTTACAGTAGCTCCTTTAACGCTGAGCCACTAAACTTGTGTATGCTGTACCACTTACAAAGCCTGCACACATGCATGTCCACTAATTCCAAACAGACAGCCTTTCATGAAAATCATTATCGTAACCTATCTTCACCGATGTATGATAATTGGACAACTAAATGATGTCCACCCACTAGTCAAGCAATCAACAAGACAATTTTCTATGCATAATGTATTTCTTCCCACATCATATCACAACCAATACAATATGCCCCCTTTGAGCTTTCATCTGGGGAAGTTTTGGGGATGTACTGCTTTACCCCCTAAATTTGTCAAGTATTGTTTGGTTTTTTCTTCTTTACACACCCCCTCCCCCCTCGTCAACTTATTCCCCCTTCTCCAATATTGCTGTTCATACCAAATTCATACCAAATAAGATGATGAATTATTGTTTTACGTCGCAGCAGGAATATTTCACCCGTAGCCAACGACCATACCAAATAAAATGCAAAGACTAATTAGTATTAATTACAAATGCTGTTTCAGTCACTTGGGGGAAAAAATAGTGCTAAAAGTACAAGTTGAGGCTTCATACAGATACAAACCGGCTGCTACAGAAAACAAGCATTCTCAGGTACAACCATCATGCCGATGCCAATAAACTACTTCCACATTACAGCACGCTGACAGCATTGTGGCATAGTCGGTGATGTAAAGGTCACTGAGGGTGTCCCTCCCGTCACCCTGCCCCACCCACACCCACACCCCCACCACACACCCATACCCCCACCCCCCCACACACACACACATATTGGTAAAAGGTTGTCCGTAAAGGTTACGCATTGCCAACACATGAAGTGAGATCACCAAAAAGCAGGAAACCTTGAGTAAGTGATTTGTGGCTAAACAGTATATACAATGCTTCCTCCGATGCACATGATACAGCAGTAATGTGTTTATGACTGGAAGAGAAGATAATGTTCTATGGAAGAACCCACAGGTCATGGGTGGTAGAGATGAACAGAAGATGATTACTATACGTTTGTTTATACAGACAGACATTACCCACACAGATCTATGTCTTCTGTATGTGGATGTGCACTCCTAACTGCACAGATCTACTCCTAACTGCACAGATCTATGTCTTCTGTAAGTGGATGTGCCCTTCTAACTGTACCTGGTATAATACACACAATATTATATGTTGGATGAACTGGGGGTTTAGATCCAATTTCAAGATTATTTTACTCATATGATGGCTTGAATATTTTATATGTACAGATCCAATTTCAAGATTATTTTACTCACATCATGGCTTGAATGTTTTATATGTACAGATCCTGTTTGTGCTAGGTCATATTTCAGGATTGGCTGGTGGTGCTAGCTGACTAGAATATCCTGCCACAGATAGAACAGGGATACCCCCACTTGGACACAAGAACTAGATACAAAGCTGAAATATTGAACATGTCTCACTGGATACAAATTAACTGTTGACAATATTCCATTTCTTGAAAATTATCTTTTACAAAATTTATTTTATAAAACCTCAACTATCAACGTGAAATCTTTTTGTCCACGTTCAAACAATTCTCTTTTCAAAAGCACTCCAATTTTTTTTAATCTTGCATCATGGAAAATACTCAACAAACAGCGCAGTTGTGAATCTATTCCAAGCTAAATGTGCAATTCAACTACCACTGTATAAATTCAATCCAGACAGCCACTAAAACTAACTCCTCGTTAAGATTAACAAATACGCAGCGAATAATAAAAATCCTTTTGAAGTTGAATTTTCAAAACATTACACTGCACGACGAGGCACAATGGTGCAATGACGAAATATTTTAACATTGATTTGTCATTAATTGTGGCCTAATACGCAGTTATACAGATGAATTCACTCGGTCGTAAAGCGCCTGATTGATGTAACACAAGAGTGTTTTATAACTCGTCAGTACCGTGGCATCGGGAGGAGAAGTCGTGTTCTGTGTGGCGTATACCTCCACTATGACTAATACCATATTTTACGATTGCAGCCTCACCCGGTCCCGATAAAAGGGCACATTTTGTGCGAGAGTTTGCGTTTGAGCCACCCGCAGACTTTAAAGAAGAAATGCACGTGACTCGGTAGCCGTTTCTTCTCTCATTGTCTTTGGTTTTTATTGCCCCATTCGGAGAGGAATTTATGTCCTCTGGATTGATGCAATTATGCAAATTCTTACGCAAAACATTCACAGTGTCACAAAAAGCATATCTGAACATTATTCATGCAGTATAATATTCACAGGAGATCTTCATCAAAGGAAACTGGCAGATGTATTGAAAAGCAGTTGAAACAGAGTCAATAGTAGGTTGAAAACATCAAAGTCAAAGCAACTCTATATTCCTCAAAAGAAATTATCCAAATTAAATGTTAATTTTGCGTTTAAATGTAACATTAAAATGGAATTGGTATAAAAGTGGCAATGATAGCAAGAATTGTAATTAATCCTAGAAATATTTCTAAATCTTTCAAAAACAACTTGGATTTTATATAAATTTATTATAAGCTTGAATGTATATTTTAATAGGTATGACGGAATGCATAGAATCCAGATCGTTTCTAGTGATTTCTATAATTTAAGCTAAATAAATCTCGAAATTAAACCACAAATAAAATTTTTTACAATAAATCAAATTAATAGCAACCATATTTTTACCAGAGTAATACCGTTATGTTAAACTGATTTCATCTACATTTCAAGAATTACATCAATTATAAAATTAACAAACCATAAAACCTAAATTTTCAATTATAAATTTGTATTAACAAACCATGAAACCTAAATTTTCAATTAGAAATTTGCAAAACTACAAAAATGTGAAGTCAAAAATTTACGAGTGCCAGGACGGGCAGGACGTTTTAACACTGAAATAGCAGGCCATTATTGAACTAGACATTATAGACATCAATCAACATGTTTTAGTAGACTAATGGCCAAAACCCACACATGCGTCTTCCACTAAATACCCTTGGAAGTCGTAATGATCTATGTATCCTTCCCTATGTATGGAACTGGAGCTATTCTCACACTAGGTCGAGACTAATTGGTCTGATCCACATTTGCCTAAAAGGGACTCAAACAAATAATCTCCAAACACGATCTCCAAAATACAATCTGTCCTAAAAACATAATTAAAGTCCCTGTTTGTACAACACCAGTTATAACTAATATCACAGTATGCATGAAACTACGCATAATGCATGCTTTTATCGTTTTTCATTGCAGCATCTCCTTGTAACTATTGGTTGGTCGGTTGAATTGGGGTTTAGGGGGGGGTCCTTTCTTGCTCTTGGGGTGGTTGTTATAACCCATTGGGGCAGTTGTCATTTAAGTTGTAATAACTTATTTACCAATCCCGTTCATCTTGAATAAAATATGTTCAAACAAAGCATTGGGGTTTAGAACCACTTTCAAGATATGTTCACGCATATCACAGCTTGCACCTTTTGTAATTGTATAAGACCAGATTTACATCGGCTGGTGGTACTAGCTCACTAGAAAATCCTGTTACAGATCATGGATTACATCAATTTAACTTTTAGAGACAACATCATATTAGCTACATTTGTATTGGTGGGAGTAGAAGACAAAAACAGCAAAAATAAACTTAATGATAGTATTCATCTTGTACATTTCAAATCTAGACTGAAAACACATTTTTTCCACAAAATGTATTGTTCCTCTTTTCATTACCGATTATCAATGTTTCATATAGAAATGATTGTATTACATTTATTTAATTAAAATAAATATACAAATTATTATTATTCACAATGGCAAATATTGAAAAAGAACCATCGTAACAAGGCCAAGATAATTGTCAATGATGTGTTTTGGCTGAGATGTTGCTAAACCTACCTGAGTTATGGCCCTTTGAAAGGTTTCCATAATTGACCATAGCCTCTATTAACAAAATGATCAAATTTCTACAAACTTCCATAGAAATGGAAACAAATTTCGACAGGCAAAAATAACTATTTGCTACATAATCAAGATAGGTCATGACAATATGATTAACATATTTTCATTGCAGTACCAAATTAAATCTACTACATTACTTTATCCATTGTGGTACAGAAAACAGTGAGCACAAATGACGGTCATAGAGCAATGTTTACAATCGATGTGCCAAATTCCATTGCACATATTTGCAATTTCTCATAGGTAAGATACCCTTATGAATCGGGTTCCATATTTCCATCAAAATATTTCCAATAATTTTGCAATTGCGCTAGTTTGACAGGGTGGGCATGACACTAAAGTTGTAGGAGTTATGTCCCTTTAAAACTAGACCATCTCCATACGCGTTCCAGCGCCCTCTTGTACAGAGCAGCTTTAACACAAAAGTCGTCTTATCTCCAGCCTTAGCAATGGTGTAGTCTATGGCTGATGAGATACGTTGACCTTAGACGTACGCCGTTTCATACAGGAGGGCCCTGGGCCGGTATTCCAGAATAGCATCTTAGATTTTTCATAAGCCTTAAGAATTCTTAACTCGCTAAGATTTCTTAATATTCATGACAACATTCTTAACTTTTAAGAAAATTCTCAAATATCCTTAAGAATTCTTATACCTGATACTAGACCTACACAAAAATGATATGGATACTCACATCATATAAAAGGCCAAATCCTGGTCCTCGGGTGAATTACTATCGATAATTATTTCACAAAACTGTTGCCAAATGCACAATGACCGTGACATTGCCTCGGTAACCGCTAGTAAAGGGTTGTTCCCCGTACGTAATGTACGCATTGCAAAATGAAAACGTAACCAAAGTAGTAATATATGGAAATATGACCAAGACATAAATTAATTCAATAATAGTGTCAATG
>JAUTBT010001278.1:0-10746 GCA_032361225.1 Lepetodrilus schrolli | reverse complement strand
CGGCTTTAAACCCCAATTTAAAAAAAATAAAATATATATATATATATATATATATATATATATATATATATAAACTGACAAGCTGTGATATAAGTGAAAGAATCTTGAAAGCGGCTTTAAACCCCAATTTAAAATATATATATAAAACTGACAAGCTGTGATAGAAGTGAAAGAATCTTGAAAGCAGCTCTAAATTATTAATTAATAATAATAATGATGAATATATATATATAATGCGACAATTCCAAGCATAATATGCTGTCTCATGGTGCTGCAAATTGGTCAATAAAAACATAAAACTATGTACACGTATTTCCAAAACTGCGTATCTTTCAAATGTTACATTGAGATATGTGGGCTAATTGTATTGTCATCCCTATGTTTCAGTGGAGTCTGATAGCAGCGACAGATTCGACTATTTAAGTCCTCCCAAGAAGTTCCATACTGGGCTCAGCACCCCAGACAGAATCATTTCACACCCCTTAGCACACAGGTACACGCCCTTGAGACGAGGATCGAGCTGTCCCGATCATTCAAACCTTATTGTAACACATTTAAGATATTTTAGCAATTTTGACGCAGTTAGATGGCGATGGACAATTTTGATAGTTTCGAAGCACCCATTTCAATCTTGTAAATGGCGATTTTACACCACCATCATTCGCGCTAGCAAGAAAGAGTTCCTCCGTAAAACGAAATTTGACACTGAATGTGTTACAATGGAGATAAATATACAGTGTTTTGAAATTTGCTGGATGTTATGGAAATTCGAAATGGAATATTTTCCATTTGAACCCTTCCCGCAAGCAGGTCAGGTTTCAAATTTCAAAACACCTTATATTTATCTCCTACTTGTTCTAATACCATTGTCCGATTATTTCGCCAATTTTTAATGGAATAATTTTACCATAAAATGTTGACCATTTCCATTTTGGCAAAAAGGTTAAATTATTGTTTTTAAAAAAGGTAAACAGAAGATATTTTTCTGGAAATTGGGGTTTGTGACGTATGGGTGAAAGATTCCCACTGACGTAAAACAAAACATCACTCACTGGAAATTGGAATGTGATGTTTTAAAATGAAAATGTCTATATGATGTTTTTATATACTTTTAAAATATTGCTAAATAATTATAGTTTGGAAATGAAATAGATAATTAGATTACTGACCCTTATCTCTCTAAAATGTGTGTGTATAAGTTGGTATGTAGGTGAATATTTGTATGTATCGTGTACATCACTCACTCACCACAGATCTCTTGTTTTATCCCAGCATATCATCCAGCAGTTTAGAAGATCACAGTCCAGAGCAGACCGTGCCACGTGGCCCTGGCGTCATCATCGACTCGTCCCACGCGGAGAAGACGCACTTGTTTGGCTTCGTTCCACTCCGAGACCACCACGATATACACATGACCGACTCCGAGACTTCCGACATCACCGAACCCGTGGACATTTCGGACTCGCCATCGCAGCTCATGTCCAATCACAGCAACCCGGGACCCAGCGGATTCACACCAATCAAACAGAGTCACGTATAGTTTGTCATCTCGTCGACGACACCAACTCGAATGCAAACCCGTCAGTGAAATATTGAACGTTTTTTTGTGTGTATATTTCTTGGGATGTGAAATTGAAATTGTGAAAGAATTTTGTAGTCGAAGCAAATTTTCTAAGTGGTTGGTGGTGCTTTAAGACTTTTAAAAAAAGTCAAATAATTCTGATTTAAACAAATATATATTATTAGAAAATTTATTCGAAAATGAATATGTATTTCTATTGATTTGTGTGTGTATAAGCAAGCAACTTTAAAAGGCTCCTGGTTAAATGAATATACATTTTGACACTTATTATGATCATGGTGATGATGAAAGTGCTAAATCTTTTGTTATTTGCTTGTTGATAATGCCATAAAATATACAACTTATGATATTTGTTAATGGAACTGTTATTTGATATTTGTGATTGTCTCCTCTTGAGACAAGTGATTGTCTCCACTTAAGACTAGTGATTGTCCCTTTGAGACAAATGGATTGGTTAAACATGTACTGTACATATTTGTACATATTGTTGTGTTGTATAGGGCTGTCTTCGAAGAGATTACTGTATATAATGTGCAATCCTGTCTTGTGAAATATGTAATGTATCAATGATGTACCAGCATTTGTTACAAGTATTATTTCTAGCAACACTGTGCAACATTTTTCTGCTAACCATGGTTTCATTTCCATTTCTTTCCAAGAACTGATGCTCCTTGTGCACAATATTTAACCCTCTCAATGCTGGAGGCAACTGTAGATGCCCTGAAGAACAGAACTTGTGCCTAATCCAGCAGAGAGAGGATGAAAAATAATACTAATAATATCCACCATTCACATCCACCATTCAACAGTGGTTTGTGTTCTTATAGAAAGCTGACTGCATTGTTAAGGAAATATGGTCTGGTAGAGTATTGTTTTGAGAAATATGGTCTGGTAGAGAATTGTTTTGAGAAAGCTCATACAGGGTAATTTGAGAAAGTAATACTGTGTATAATGTAATGGAAATTTGTGTGGGTAGTTCATGGAACGATATTCTGTATGTATATATCTAATGTCACGTATGGGTGAAAGATTCCTGTTGTGACGTAAAACAATTATTCCTTAATAAGCCTCTGTATTTGTAGGAGGTGTATCTGCACAGCTTTTTTACATTGGAATGTTCAGATGTTCAGATACAACTTCGGCCAACCCGATTTTTTTCTTTTCCAGTTTGGAAATTAACAATAATTATTTTTATTATGTTCCACAGACAGTGTGCTAGCCTTTAGAAAATTATACTAGTAAGTGCTGAAGGAACAAGTCATAATTACCATCATTCGACTTAAACAAAGACAGACAGGCAATGGTTGACACAAAAGTTTAAGCCAATTTGATTGCTTAATACTGGTAAATATATATAACAAAGGTATAATTTATAACAATTACTGCTATTCCAGCATTACTTTGAAAATAATGTGCATTTAAAACTTAACAATTCATGTGTACTGGTGTTTATAACAATTATACTGATTAATTATATGTATTTTATGTCAACCGGTCATTCATAATCCTCAATTATTATTATTTTTATATTGGACCCGATCGAGTGGCCAAACTTTCAAATTATATTTATTTTTATTTTCGACCACCCAGGCCAAAATTTACACAGAAATATCCATAAACCAGGGAATTAAAAAACTATGGCCTTACTGGTGAGCAGGGGACATAAAATATTATTTTTCAGTGTGTATGTACACTCCAGTAAAGTGCAACAATCAATGTATGTGTCTGTCATGTCTTTTGTTAAGACTTTGACATCAAGGTTAAAGGCCCCTGATTCAAATCCAGTCCCAGAGCCAGGCTTCAATGTTCACTTAAGTTACATTTCTGATGCAATCATGATGGTATGTGTTGTCTGTACCATGGCAATGCAGATATCATTCTAGGTCCATCAGTACTAGCTAGTGCTTGCAGGTTTACTGTAACATTCAGCGCTACAGAATTTGCAGGTTTCCTCCTGCCCTAAACTGACAAGCTGTGATATATGTGAAAGAATCTTGAATGGCTCTAAACCCCAATTTAAAAAACCCCACAAAAGCTAGTATATTTCTGCATTGGTTAGATATTTGAGCTTCTGTAAAAATAATAACAGAAATTTCCCCCTAGAACACCCCTACCCCCACCCCCAGCTATATCTCCCTGGTTTTATAATGCTATCAAGCTAAGCATGGCTTTCTGTATAGTCCCACAGGACATACAACCTTACATTAATTATATATTCCCTAACTTGAACCATTCTCCCACAATAAATTATGTTAATATGTACTTTCATAATTGATCTTGTTCACGCATCAAATATAACCAATTGATGGTCTATTAATTGTTAATATAAATTTACTGTATAAAATTATTGTCTCGTTCTTTCAGTGTGGGTATTGTAGCTTTAAGGCGACACTCCCTTTAACTTTGTATAGTTGGTGTATATTAAACAGTGTGATGTGTATGTTGAGATTTCACTGGGTAAGAGATTATAAAATTAAAATCTTTTAAATGCTAAAAATATTCTTGGACTGAAATATAAGTTTTATCCTCATGAAAATATAGTCATAGGACTGGTGCACAGTCTGCGGAATATTATAAAAATAATTACCTGGTATTTTTATTTTCCAAAATGTAAACAATCAGGTCGATGGATCCGTAAACCAGGGAATCAAATAATTGGGGCCTAAATGAGTGGATCAAAGTCTACTATTTTAGTACATACAGTAAATGAAGGTTTCGATGAATTTGAACACCTAAACACTAGTGAATTAAAACTACAGAAAACATTAAGACTAATGGAGTCTATTTTACAACGATATAAGTACAACTACTGATGAGTTTGTTGGGGTGTGTGTGTGTGTGTGTGTGTGTGTGAGAGAGAGAGAGAGAGAGAATTATTGTTGCCAAAAATGTTTTTCACCTTGTATTGTATATTATAACAGCAACATTTTCAACAGTGAGTTCGAGTCTCCTGTGAATAAATATTGCTTGAAACTGATCACACCTATTGCACCATTGGCATGGATATTATTTTTCTCAATTAATAAATTATCCAATATGCTATTATATCATTACCTGTCATTGTCCTTATGTATAAACTCTTTAACAACTCTGAAAATTCTATGCCAAGAAAGCTAAATTTGTGTGTTCACATACTTGCCAATGATGTAGGGGGGAAATAGGACAAAAGGAAGAAATTGTTGGAAGATTTCCGTTTCATATTTCAGTGTTTCTGACAAGGCAGCCAAACTTGGAAATTTGTGGAATCAAATTTTAGGTTGTATCTTCTCAAAGGCAGCCGAAAATTATGAAATTTATTCTTGGTTTTATGATAAATTTTAATATTGATTTACATGTATCTCTAAAATATCTCTAGGTTGGAAAATGAGAATATTTATTACCCGTTAAATTTCAAGAAACATTGTTAAAATAATAGGCTATTTCAATATTCACTGCATCTGCAGTTGTGTTAGAATATGGTGATGAGAATTTAGTCGAGGAAAATGCTGATAAATTATTAATGAAACTTGACATTAGGAAAAGGGAAGTAACTCTGTCTGGGCAGTTCAGTTTACATTTGAAAAAAAGAAAATCTGAAGCAGTATGATTTAATATAATAATATTTTACAATTGGCAAAAAATAAACCTGAAATTCATCATACAAAGAAAAGATTTTATATTACATTTTTATCTTGTTTTCCAACAAAATACATGGTAAATAATTGTGACTGGGTAATTTTATCAGTATTCTGTAAAAAAAACCAAAAAAAAAAAATTGTAAGGGGAAACGAGTTAATGAATTTAATATCTTCTACAGATAAATTATGTGTATATATATATATTTAATTGACAGTTGACAGAAGTAATGTTGTCAACCACTTTTCCAATCATCATATAGACCAAGTTATTTAAATTTTCTTTCCATTTCTATTCCTAAACACAATTAAGACCACAATGAAAAAAATGTTGTACATGTATATACTCTATTTTGTGTTCACTGATAATCTTACAAGCATTAATACCAGTTTTGAATGTACAGATTCCTTTATTAGTTTCTTGAAATGCTCGTCTGTTTGACATGATCATAGATTATTTTCTCTAGTTTGACCAATGATTCTGATTCCTATTTGTGCTATGGTATATAGTCTACTATAAATCTTCTGAAATCACTCTCACCTGTTTTTACCATAGATTGGTTTTAGCGGAAGGTCGGTCCCATTTCATTTCTTGTGTGTGTGTGTGCAACCTATTCACGCATAACTACCCATTTAAGGTTCTGACTGAATGTTGTTTATACCAGTAGGGAAAATATGTTGCCAGCCAGCTTATTCAATGACCTAGTTGGACCATTGGTAACAAAAACATTTTAGTACAATTTCATGCTCAAGCTAAAAAGGATTTTGCGTTGAAAGTTTCGTAATCTTGGGGCCAGATATCTGAAGAAATATTATTGGTCAAAATCTCCTAATAAGAAAACTCTTTTACAAGTTGTGGGTGGGGATATCAAGGTTTTTGTATGATTTGGGGATGAAATTAAATTAAATGTATTTTGTCTCAGTTTATAAACACAAAACGTTTGGCCACACTGAAAACTACCCTTAACCCTCTCCATGTAACCAGAATTTAGAATTTAAACATACTTTTTCATTTTGATTTTGTCAAGATCTTTCACCCATATCAAATTTATCCACTGTTACTTTAATCATTTCTATAAAAGGCTACAAATATATGCATTATATTGAATTTACAAATGTGTGCTTTGTTGTTTGAATTAATGTATTGTACAATGTTACGACTAGTATTTAAGACAACTCAAAATGATTTGTAATTAGAATTAGTTTTGTGTTAAAATTCCTTCATGTACATGTACTCTGTATTTGCCCCACCTATTCTGCTTCTCTTTAACCCTTTCTTTGTCACTGCTGTTGTGAGCTCCAGCAGAGATTGGGTTAACAATACTGCTGTCAGTCTCGGGGTCCTACCGAGTGTATATTTGTACAGTATGTGGCCATTGCGGTCGACCATGGCACTTGTAGAAGACAGAAGAACTTCTAAGGAATAGTGTACAGCGCAATTTTGTTGCTTCCGATTAAAAAAATACATAGTTGTCAATGTGTTGGATAATTTTTGGTACAGAGCACCGATGGCAGTTTTAGTTGTCGGCATGTTAAGATCATTTTTGGTTCAGCACAATTGACAGATTTTTAACCATTGTGTTATTTCCGTTAGTCCTTGATGTTGGCATTAAAAAGAAATTGAATTAAAATTTTAATTTATGTGGGAAAATAGTACGTTTTCAAAAATGTAAAACTGAATGACAAAAAGAAAATTAGAAAAATTAAATTGCTTCTGAAATCTTTGACAAGGATGGTGTTATCCTCTGCAGTATTTCAGATCTGTTTACAATGGATGGAAACCTGCAATAATCATTTTCTTACGGCAAGACTCTTGATGAAAGATGATCTTTACATGGAACTTTTCCACTCGGGTCAAAACATGGGTTCAAACTTGTACCTGTGGATTTATAGTCCAGCGCATTGTCTGTGGCCATAGCAACAGCGTAATCAGCACGTCGCTCAACACCATGTGTCGAGCCATGTTATTAATATACAATTTATCATGGCTTTTATTTAACAAAGCATATCACGTGTGGTTTTCAGAACTCACAAATGCGGCAGAAGTTACATTTCCAATGCGATCATGACAAGATGCACGGTCTGTAATGCAGTTACGTTATATTCCTTGGTTTGTAAGTACAATCTGGTACAGTGAACCCCCGATTGTTAACATGCTTTCTTCACTAAAATCACAGAGATCATTTCAAACGTGTTATGAATAAATTGTCCGGATGTTAATACTGGAAGTAAAACGTACAAAATGGTGGTCGATTGTTTTAATACGATTCCCTTGAAATGTACCAGTAATATTGAGATGTAAGAAATGATACTGTGATCAAAGTCATGTAGACTGATTGATACTTAAGTATGTCTAGTTATCTACTCAACTAAGCGTGACTGTTGACTGCGAGCCGTGACTGTTATGACAGCGATCTCCGCAGACATGCGCTATAAACGACCAACTTTTGGCCTTTTTATGATCTCTCCATATAACGCTCAATGCAATAACGCGGGGGGTACTTCGTGGACCCCTAAAGTAGCAGTACATCGAGGGTTGACTGTATTTGCATTTCTACTGCAAGACTCGGTGCTACAGGTTTTGCAGGTTTCCTCCCTGTTAAGTGACAAGCCGTGATAGGATTCCTTAGTGAAATAATCTTGAAATTGTCCAATACCAAAACCAAACAGCTGACTATCCACATACTATATTAAGATAACTCATTATATCTTGCGATAGGACTAAAAATATCAACTTTATACAAACGACATCAGGTTGTACTGGGATCGTCTGTATTATGGATGACCTGTGACTATATCTCCCCCAGGGAAGAGTAGCACTCTGAGCTACGCCGACTCTGTTTACTACCCTTTCCGCAATACAACCCATTTATCCGGCTGGCAATTTATACCCTGGTGGTAGAGTGAGTTGTCTTCCCATGTGTCTAATTGAAACCAACCAATCAAAACATCAAAACATGCGTTATTAACAACATGAACATTCTTGGCTTTGAGAGTATTTGCTTTTGTTTGTGGGTCAGCAACTGTGTCGAGCAAATTCTGCACTCGACAGTGCTTGCTGCCATTGTTGTGACAAAGTAGGTGGAGCTTGTATATGTTAGGGTGAATCTGATTGGACTACGAGTGCCGACAATAGCCCAGCAACAAACCTGCGAGCACCGGCTGGTACTGACAAGACCAAGGATGATAACTGCTTTGCCACTCTACAGACATTGCATCCTATCAATATCGCGTCAGAAAGGTAACTTTCGCGAACATTGATGCCGGGCCAACGGGGCGGGATTTGAACCTGGAACCCTTGGCTCCGAAGTCCAACTGTTCTACCACTGCGCTACCACCCGCCCCACAGATGCTGTGGAGCGTACACCTCTATAACATTGAATGATCTAAAAGCTAGATATCCTATCATATCAATTTGGGTGTTCAGAATATATATTGACGTTCTAATGCCTTCGGAAGATTAGATAGGACATACTAGTATACTGCACATTACATATTCTATAGAAAACTAATAACACATTCATGAATACATTAACACACATACATTATATTAGCAACTTGTCTTGAGTTAGATGTAAGATGCAATCATTGAGATACATTTCTGACACATAACGAATAGTATGTTTGGGAAATGTTCATTGAAACAGTTACATAATACTACTAATAATGTTATTATTATACAAACTAATACTACTTACTACTACTACTACTACTACTACTACTACTACTACTACTACTACTACTACTACTACTACAATATATTTGTTAAAATTGGGGTTTAAAGTCGCTTTCAAGATTCGTTCACATATATCACGACTTGTCCGTAGCGTTGAATGTTGCAGTAAACCTGCGAGCACTGGTTGGTACTGAATAGACCAAGGATGATAACTGCATTGCCACTCTACAGACATCGCATTCTATCAATATCGCGTCAGAACATTGATGCCGAGCCCCTGGTGCGGGATTTGAACCTACTACTACTACTACTACTACTACTACTACTACTACTACTACTACTACTACTACTAATAATAATAATAATAATAATAACACAGGGCAGGTTACAGCACGGCGGACTGATCCCTTCTTAGACCAAAACCACATCCTGTGCATTCGATGAGTCTGGCTGAAGAATGACCAATACTGCATCGTCTGTAAACAGGGATCTTGACCAACTCCTGAGTGTTCGCAAATTTGTAACCCACTAATACCCTGTAGTTCATCGGTAATCCAACCTATTGACAAGTTATCGATCTTTCCATGGGAGATTACTCTCGCCTGTTCGACAGTGTCCGGTCCCGGAAAGCACCACCTGGTTCATCTGTGCACCGGAAGTTGACTTGGAAATATGGGCGTCCTTTTTTTAGTGGCGTCATCTCATATTTGTATTTCCATTACATAGCGCATCCCGTGAACGCAGTCGGCGAACGGAGATAAAGCCTAATAATAAGGGTAGTGTAATAGTTCGTATTGAAATACCTGGTAAACAAGAAATATGACTATCATGGCACATGATGGCACCTGTATAAATGTGATCCAATACTAGTAATAAAGACCAGATCCGGATAATTATTGCATCAGTGTTCCTCTAGACTATATCAGCGTCGAGAAAGGGGACGATCTCTGCTTAAAAATATACGTGTGAAATATGGCTCAAACATGTACAAAATTCGATATTCATGATGTGTATAATTCACTCCACAATTAAATATGATCCATAGAAATGACGAAATGAGCTATGCGTCATACTTCTCCAGGAAATATTTGAACAGATTTATGACTTCCTCCCACGCAGTGATTCGAATGCACTGGTACATCGACGTTTACGTGCTTTAAATAGTATAATTCTATTTTTTGTGGGCTACGTAAATAATGCATTGGGAATCGTCACGTCTGAAAGGGATAATTGTCATTGCTTATAATTAGTAGTGTTCCCCCGCATGTAAAGTTCGAGGATCCGCAGGAAACTTAATCACAGTCAACATAAATGTGGCATTTATTTAGGGATGTGATAAGATTTAAATACAAGCGGTGCGCGTTAAAGCGTTGACGTCGATGTCCTTACTTATAAGCGAACGACGTCGTTGTCGACGTTGCAGACTAAATGTCAGCAGACAAATTGAGCTCATAATAACATTAGAAGACATTCTAGTTGATATATTCCACTTTTGATATGGGTGCACAACGACCGCAATCCTTTGAATGCAAGCAATATTATTGTTCTTCCTAACATGATTTCTATACAGACATCAATGTCATCAGTGAAACCGGGTAACAAGGTATACGGATTAATTGACATTGTACATGCGCTTGATGTCTAGCACGATATATACATATGCGTCTTCTTCTTCTTATTATTATTATTAGTAGTAGTAGTAGTAGTACAATTATTATTATATTATTATCATTATTATTATTATTATCAGCAGTGGTAGGAGTAGTAGTAAGTAGTACTAGTAGTAGTAATAGTAGTAGTAATAATAATAATAATAATAATAATGTGAATATTTATATTGCGCCAAATCCACGCTCGAAAGCATGCTCATAGCG
>JAUTBT010001277.1:0-10747 GCA_032361225.1 Lepetodrilus schrolli | reverse complement strand
AGAGAGAGAGAGAGAGAGAGAGAGAGAGAGAGAGAGAGAGAGAATAGGCGGACAAACATATCCTGGAGTCGAGCTACATTATGGCAGTGACTATTCTGCAACTGCCAGTTCTATAGTTTCCATGAACAGATCTAGATGCACGGGTTCTTGTACAACTGGCTTCCGCTGAGTCTCCACACTATCAACTCTCAGCACAATCCGTAGCAGATTCAAGAGGCGAGCAAGCTGTGCAGACTCACTTC
This sequence comes from Lepetodrilus schrolli, assembly GCA_032361225.1. Taxonomy (NCBI): domain Eukaryota; kingdom Metazoa; phylum Mollusca; class Gastropoda; order Lepetellida; family Lepetodrilidae; genus Lepetodrilus; species Lepetodrilus schrolli. The sequence continues at coordinate 10,505 of JAUTBT010001277.1, read as the reverse complement.
TAGTGATGTAATGTCTAACAGTTCGTGCCGTATTGAAGCCAGAAACACACCTCAAGAGCCAACAAACAGTCGATATGCCATGAAATATGTGATTGGATTTGCTAATGAGATTTCATGTCCAGTCCCCATGGCGTCGCTTTGATTGGCACGGCAAAAATTACGGCCAACAAGTGGTTTTGTTAAAACTCCTTTCATTTCCCATGCGAGTTCTTAACGTTGCATAGTTGGTTGATAGACCGTTCTTGGTGCAGAATTGTGTTTTGGCTGGCATTTTTAGGAGTATATACATAGGAGTTTAATCTGTCAAAATAAATTACTGCAATCACAAACTGTTGGAATCTTTAGAGAGAAACCACTTGAGACCAATGAACATTCGGTTTATGTTGAGGTCCAATTTAATACTTTTAAGATTAAAAGCTTTGTCTATTCCACATCTTAAATGCAGTGTAGGTGGTTACATATTAGATTCCATTGGATAAGAGTAACCTTTACGTGCTTGACAATTAATGCCATTAGTTTTTCAATGCAAAGTACATTATATAGACGAAGAAGAAGAAGAAGAATATTTTATTAAAGTGTCTCGTGGATATAAGATAAATTAAATGCTTAAACACCCAGCCATATTGGCTTATGAGACACTGTTAAAACTGTATTTCATAAATTTCTGGACTCAGCTTGAGGAATATGATTACATTCTTCTTCCTATATAGGACCCGGAGCCTGTAGACATTTGGACATTATTGGTTAAAATACTATTAAGCTATTTTTATATGTAAAAATACACAAATACTGGCGCTTAATTAATTGTGTTGAGTATATACACAATGAGTTACATCTCTCGTAATCCTGTTGAAACAGGACCATGAACAAAGAAAAAAAATAGCATGTTGTGGCCCAATATACTCGTTCCAAACGTTCCGAACAGTGTGTGCACCATGTTAGATTCAGTCGTCGATAATGTTGAGTGGGATGCGTGTCTCTGGAATGGTATCCAAGCACGACGCAGTCTTTGGTAAACCGGATTAAAATCGATGACCTAATACGCTCATTGGCCGCCGACGAAGAATGACGTCACGGGAAGGACGCATATACGCAGGTACGACATTCGTTGAATAAACCGGGAGTTGTCTCAACTAAGACTTCAAATAGACATTATTGACTTCAATATTATCAGAAAGGTTTGGTCTTTTCACCAAACATATAAAATACATCAGTCGTCTTTTCTCTCTTGTTTGTTCTAAAGGGAAAGTGACACACCATAATATCCTTACTAATACATGTATATTCATTGAAACTACCAGTATATTATTATCAACGTTTCTTTGCTAACGTACCAACATTATTAAAACATGTACCGTAAACGTAACGATTCGGAGTGTCTACGTTTTTATTAGTTAATTAAACTTGTGTAAATTGTAATTTTCTTAAGGGATACAACTTTGAAATAACAATCAGTACATCTACGTTACGCACAAAACCAACTAAAACTATAAAGGACAATTCTCTCTACACAAAGCATACATATCCACAAAGTTCTAGCTTGTATACTATAAAATGACGATATGGCCAAAGTCTTCTAGAATTATATATAGTTCAATCAGTTCCAATAAGCTCTTCTAGTATTGCACTACGACACCAGTATGTCAATAACCATTAAGCCAGAGGGTATAACATCAGTGGCCATTACTACATATTCTGTCCTATATATTGGCCGTCATCGTTTCTCAAACCGTTATTATCAATGACCACGATACAAACCATAGCCATAGCTTTCTCATAAATATCCGATCGCCATGTATAATATCGCTACGAGATCGCTATTGGTATCTTAGTAGATACGAGCACTTTTAGAAACGATACCGTGGGCTCGTTCCATAGAACGATCGTAGCGCTACGAGAGTTCTAACTCCTATACGTCAACATGAAGCTACGACTCTCGTAGCGCTACGATGGTTCTGTGGAACAGGGGGATGGGCATTGATGCTCGAAGCTCTCTTATCCACTGAGACCATAACATTCGCGTAAGTGCCCGTTCGCCATACATAAGATATTGATACGAGAGCGCTATTGGTTTCTTAGTAGTAGTAGATACATGCGCGGCGTGAAAAAGAATACCCTGGCTCTCGCTCCACGATAGTAGGGCTACGATATAGTCATATCGCGGTATACGGAGTTACGACTCTCGTAGCACTACGATCTTGTCATATCGCTGTATACGGATTTACGACTCTCGTAGCGCTACGATTGTTGTGTGGAACGGAACCCATTTCTAGACGTTACGAATTAATTTCAGACAGTTTTGTGTGAATTGCTGATTAATCTGTCAAACGTGCATTGTATACGTTTCAAAGTGGAACAGATTTCAAAGGAAAAGATCCGTAACGTGTGAAGCTGCAAATGATATCGGCCGAAGTTGAAACGGCAAGTGTCAGTTATTGATGGTCACGTGATCTATTAAGTCCTCCTACTTGTCAATCAAGTACAGCAGTGATGCTATCTGCTATGTCAGGTTTTGGTAAATACAATGAAGTAAATTTCTTTCAATTACTGTCCGGGGACTTATGTGTGGTAGATGTTGGGTGTAATTAGACGTTTGATAATACTTAATACCGGAGTGCATTGGCTTCAGCTTAACAGTTAATATAAAAAATAAATTTATTTGAAGCTAGACAATATATACATGTTATTATTCATGGGTGTCTTTGCATGCGAGTGGACGAACTTACGGTCAGAAAGAAAGACAGACAGACAGACAGACATATTTTCTTCGTTAACACCAGTAGTCCGCATGTACGTGAATACTCGATAATCATCTACATAAATATTCAGATACCAGGAAATCGTAGTTCATTATGCTTATATTTAAACATTTCCGAGATCACACCTCCGTCGGAACCAGTAGATGATTATAATAATAGCGGCCCAGAGACAAATCATCATCATTCTGCGCTATTCCTGGAAGAGCATATATCATCAATGCGCTAATCATACCTATTACAAGAATAATTATAAAAAACCCCACTATAATTAGAGCCGTCTCTACCGACATGCACTTTTTTATACTGACCCCCCCCTCCCCCCCCCCCCCGTTCCTAAAAATGCTGTAACCGCCCCCTGTATTCATGTTGCCAAAAATAAGTAATAACTAATTGTTTACTAATACAGGATTAGATATTAGTATAGCCACTCATATCCGGTGCATTTCGACAAGTGAACTGTTGTCTGTTTGTGTACTGATGTTTCTCTGAGATACTGAGCTCTCATACCTCATACACTGCTTGTAAATGGCCTAACATTATTACCATGTGGCACTGAAGCGAAAATCTACTTACTGCGTCTGTGATGGGTGTCGCTGGGTCAGTGGTTATATTGTCCATCGTACTGGTCACTAGTGGTCATCCCATCGGTCAAAAGTGGTTATCCTTTGGTCACTTTCTTCTTATCAAAATATCACAAGTCAACAACAGAGAGGGAATCATATCAGACTGACAATGCATTAATTCTAATAATATTGTCATATCGGGTTTCTTTTTTTTGTGTGTGTGTTTTCTTGTTTTGGAGAGTTGCCTAAAATTAGTATAGATGCTGGTTCCCAGACATTTCATTTTATTACGGTTTTAGTGGTGATGTTATTACGGCATGCTAACAACGTATTTGCATGAACACACATGTTAAACATATAACTAGCGACGTATAAATGGCGAGTTTAAAATACCAGGGTCTGGTTTACAGCCAATTTTATGCCCGAAGATTCACGCTCAGTCTCTGAATTGGGTTTGAATTACGGCGTCCGGTCTATGTCATTACCGACCGTTTCGGGAGGACATTGGGAATAGGCCCACGTTCCACAGAACGATCGTAGCTCTACGAGAGTCGTAACTCCAATACGTTAACACGGTGTTACGACTCTGCTATGATTTTTTCTGTAGAATGGGGCCAGGAAAATACGAATTATGCTAAATCTAGAACGTGGAATATCTTACCCCCCCCCTCCTCCCCCTCCCCCATTTATTGCTCACACACGCGTTGCTGTCAAAAACGTAATCCGCCGAAAACATAATAAAAAAATAGATAAAATATTGGTATTGGAGTTTTTTGGGATGGAATCGACATCTGAATGGATTCATTGGCGGTAGCAGGTAATGTATGTTGAATGCGGATATGGAAACACAAAACAATGACATTTCGTGACCTTGACCTTTAATAACGTTCATGGAACATTGCCATTTTGAAAACATCTTTCACTTTCTGTATACTCTCATATAATGCATACCAAAATATGTTCATCAACGTTTCGTCGGTGAAATCTCGACATCATCAGGAGAATGCCAAAAGTTAGAAGGTTGTACATTGGAATAATTTCTGGGAGAGTATAATTATACCATTTGCCTCACGAACTCTAGATACTGGAGCTACTATTATTCGGTTTTATTGGTTTATTGACGGCGACACAACCCGACACAGTGACACATTCAAGAGTATTTGCATTATTAACATATTTCTCAATCAATGATTCTGAAGTGATGAATCAACACTACTCCTGTACGGATATCACGACCAAATTCCTATATTACCGTCCATTCAAGTCCGTTCCACACGCGGTATCACACACCTAGGCGTCTTCTCAATTCATATGATATCGCTGATTGGTCCAACCATCTGCATACGTCAGTCCTAGCTCTGACTAAAGTAGCTCCACAGCCCTCGGCTGTCATACATAGTTAGCTCATCGAAGCGTCTTGCGTTTAGCTTGATCCAACAGTTAACTTCCACTCCATAATATCGACAATTTCTTCAACCGAAAGCCGTTTTGTGGGGGAATGAAAGGATAGAGAATATGCTACATTGATATTTGCAATTTGATTGGCGATCGAAGGGCTGTGATCCGCAATGTCAGACACGATTAGGGAAAACTAACAGAAAAGACGACATGGTGCCAACATCTCGAGATATCACGTTGAAACATCGTAACTGACATCGATCTTTATATTTGGGTTTTCGATACTCGTCACCTGACGAGTATTAGTTTTCAATTTAAAAGTTGCTTTATAAATATCAAAAGGTTTTGCTTTTGATTTATTGATGATTTTATTTATCAGTATTTCAACGACAACAAGGTCGCAAAGCCAAGTTTAAAATAAAATTCCATGTCCTAAATGGATACAAACACTATCTGAGAAAATGCGTACAATTTTGAGTTGAACTAATTTCAGTATTTAACGGAAGTATTTAACATTCACATACACGCACACATACGCACACACATGCGCACACACATACGCATACGCACGCGCGCGCACACACACAGACACACACACACAAACACACATATACAGATAAATATATAAATATATAGATAAATTAATTTCTATATACATGATCAGACAACTCCCTAATAGATACGATAGCGTCAGAGAAGGATACCATGGATTTTCAACCTTGAACACACAATCAACCTCTGCAACAGTTCAATATTTATCAAGACGTCTTATAAATTTACATGTTCTTGCACGAATATACGTATAGTTACGCATCAATTAACTGCGACCACATGCCGGTCGTACTGTTCGCATTAATACCCTGTTCGCACTAATTTCGTGATTTACAGTATATGATATAACATGTATATAGCAATACTAAATATTATTCCACCGAAAATTGCTGTTGCCCAAATAGTGGCACAATATTGTATCCCCCCCCCCCACCCCCCTTTCCATATTGAACACGACCACCCTAACGCTTCCATACTTATCCGGTTTTCAAGACGTCATATTTACATGTTCTGTCACGTGTATACATGTGTATGCAGGATTATATCATATTATATCATATTACATAGAACGCTAAATAGTATTCACCAGCAAATTGCTGCTTCATATATAATGCCACAAAAGTAATGGAAATTCGGATATCTCTTATAGCGTGTTCGTTCTGTTCTCTGATCGATCCCACGAGACAATATTCTTTACTTTGTCACCAATTCAACCGTGATTTCTCTCTAGAACTCCCTCGCTATCGTATATTTCCACGTGAGCATCTACCACTGACAGGTACGCCCTCATATAATGCGCAAGGTTAAGATAATATTTCTCAATTTCTTCCGGGAATGGACTCCAAACCGATAACTAGGCTCTTTTCTTGGCGTTTATCTCTTCCTAAGCTACACGTGGCGGTGGTAGGGTATTTATTGATAGTATTATATTCAGCTGCATGGCTCGTCTGTTCAAGTTATATCATATTCAAGAAGACGTAACAAGCCGTCATATTGGACCGGAAACGGTACGGCATCAAGGGACTCTTTTGAAATATGCTGATTAAGATTATTGGCTGGTGATCTGGCAAGTGGTGATACGATCACGCCGAGAGGTTGTTTTTTTGTAACCAGCACGAGGAATTGCATATGTCTGAAAAAAATAAACAATGGTTTACTGTTGGCTACTTGGTAAATGTATTAATGATAATTGAAAATAACTGCAACAGACCGATGCCTCTCTCTCTCTCTCTCTCTCTCTCTCTCTCTCTCTCTCTCTCTCACTATCTCTCACTCTCTATCGCTCTCTCTCTGTATGTGAGTGTGTATGTGTGTGTGTGTGTGTGTGTGTGTGTGTGTGTGTGTGTGTGTGTGTGTGTATTGCTGATTGTCACCAGATTATAGAAACTCAATCGACGTATTCTTGTATCGCTCATATCATCAGAACTTTGGCTTTTATGAAGTATGTGTTGGGAGTCATGTTAACACATTTCCTGTTGCCTTCCATATATAAGTTGAAAACACCAACGTGCAAATGTACTTTCTGATGTAACTTTGAACGGCCTCTTGTACGTTGGTCTCCAACAATCTGATACATTGTAGATCACATAATTATCAACACGAAATACGTTTGAAGTGGTTTTAATTGTGAAAAGAAACGTTCAATGTTCCTATATTGCTCCACATGTATGACCAATGATGAATATGTCTAATTCGTCTATCAGTAATACACAGCGTGGGTAGACATCTCAGCCAGTTATTCGAGATGTAAATTGACTTATTCTAGTATACATTGTGTGAATACAGATGGGTTAAAATACTGGCATAGACTTCAAACACAAGAATTCCTACGTAATTTCCTGAGCACAAATGTGTGACCCTTCACGTAAACATTCACTTCTATAATTCATTTAGATTCCAATGTGTTGAAAGATTGTAAAATATCACGTGACCAACAAACGTATGTGACGTAATGCGCAGGAATTCTAGTATTTGAAGTTAAATTGGGAAAACTAAAGGTCTCCATTGAGCATACACGAGTATTTTTGTTCAAAGCGTGATCTGTTTAGACTAGACATGATCATTTATCCGAATCTATAGGGGCAGCTTTATTGTGGAATAACATGGTTATATGTCTGACAAAACACCCGTGGACGCCGCAGGAAAGATATTGAATGTTGATATATATTCTGCTATCGTTGCAATGACGGGCTTACAATCACACTTCCGTTCCGCAGACAGGTCTTTGAGCAAAGAGAGTCGTAAATAGTCACTGTCGTGACTAAAACGATAGTTCGTCCCCCGGAAGGATCGTAACACGAGATTGCAGGCCGGAATGTTGATCATAATTTACGATAAGTTTGATAAAATGATAGAAATAAATGATTGATCATTATCGGAAGTCACAATTATGACTCGAATTGTATCGTTGATGTTAATTTGATATCGCATGACAGTCTGGCGTTAATATATACTAATAGAATGATTTGTGCAGTGCATGTATATACAGATGAGAATATTCCTTCCACTACATGGATTGCTATATCATATTGTCATAATCTAGAGGTGGTCAGCGATGTACTAAAACAAATTATATAAATGCTATTATTAATGGTAAGTATAATATAAGATTTTTTAAGCATATCTCATTGAAGCGAGTAACCGACAAATTAATTTTGGATACATTGGATATTATTTCGGAAGATGCATTGATCTACACTCCAAAAGAAATGAATACTAACAGTATACTAGTCAATGAACGTAGATATGCACCTCTATAATTTTCACACCAGTGCCCGGCCATTTTCAATATCTACAATAATGGCCGCCACTGTGACTAGACCTTTAAATAGCATAATGACTGTATTAGTCCCCTAACTGGACGGCATTTCACGCTAGGGTCTTAGTGGTAGCCAGTGCCCTAAATCGTGATTTGTCATTTCCTGTTATAATCTAAGCAAAAGTAGTTAGCTTTGGTCTAGGAAGGATCCTAGCAGGACACTTTCACCTCGGGTGTCCACGTTAGGTGTCCTGGCCCGGACACCTAACCTTTTTTTGTGCTTTGAATTGCAAAAGTATAGCGTAAGTCCTGATTTAGGCCCGGACTACAGTCCGACTGTTTCGTGAAACGCAGGCCTTTTTCTTTTATGACATTCTATCTCAGCTATTAAGTCTTGAACTATACATTAATACCTCACCGAAACCGAATTAACCAAGCGTCAGTGATCGCATTATTATGATGAACCCACAGGTCAGTAGACTGATTCGAAATACGTCTGAAGTCTCAAGTTACCTCCATCTCAAAGTGGGCATCCGATAGAAATTATAGGTCAATAATTTAAACTTTTCAAATGGAATTCCATCAGACGAGAGAGCGCCTCCATTCGCAACACCACGACTAGGAACTGTTGACCCCGATCGACAGACAGTGGAAGTCGGTGTCCGTCTTTTAGAGTTACCCCCGAAAATGGCACAATGCTGGTGGATTTCGATGAAACGTGTTCGTTACGTGTCTTGTTTAGGAATATCCTGTGGGGTTACTTGTACATGAATGACCAAATTGCTCGCTTCCAGACCCGCACACATATAATGAAGATGTATAAGTTTGGTGGCAAGCTTTCATTTGATGTTATTGTACTTTTTTTCAACTGGATTTCTGTGAGAATTACCAATTTGTAAATCCACATTGTGTCATGTTGATCAGTGGTGGTAAATTGATTTCTATGGTAGAGACCCAGTGTACAATCTGAGGTTGTTATAGACGATGCTCTTATTCCATATTTGACATTCGCTGGTTTAGTTATTACATTTAGTATTAGAATAATATAAAATATTTATTGTATGTACTAAGCAATCAAGATATCCGTATATTATCCACGTTTATAATTTCAATCCAATTACAATTAAATCTTTGTTCTTGTCAGCTATTTTTCGTTGAATATTAGCGGAAACGAACCAAGATTTATTAATTTTGATTACATTTCATGATTTATTCATCTAAAACATCCAAGTTACAGTTATAATCGGGGAGAAGTACAAACATCTCGTAAACAAATGTCAGACAACTGCATTCGCCTGAAATGACATTCGGATCACTTCATTTTGTTTTCTATCGGTCTTGATACAATTGTCTTTGGCTGACAATCGCAATAGACTTATGGCAACGAGGAAAGCGATCAGCGGATATGTCATTGATTGGTGACTCTTAATATCTTCATCACTGGTGTCATTACTATATTTCTGATTCAATATAACCGGACCATACCTAGAGACGGCTCGGCAATCATCGTCTGGTCTCGTGCGTGATGTCAAATCAACGTTACTGCTTCACTGATTCCGAAATGAGAGTATATGACGTGACATATATATATATATGTATATATATATATATATATATATATATATATAACCCAGTCTGGTATTATTATTCTAGTAGCCATTGGACATGGCTCTGGCACAAACAAATCACATAAGTATTCTTCATTTCCATATGTATATATGACAATAGTCACACATGAGACTGAAGAACACTAGTATTACTCGGGCCTCCAAGATTACGAATCCCTTATGAGTACGATGTCATGCTCAACTCAAAGTTTTGTTCACAAATCCCCACATAATATTTGAGCTTGAGCATGAAATCGGACTCAAAAGATTCGTAATCTCGGGGCCAGAAGATGAACATTGTTGGTAGAATTTGTACCTAGACGTGCTTTAGCCGAGACGTCACCTAGTCGATGACGATCGTACAAGTATAGGGAGGTAATGCTGCTTCATCTATAGAACTACGGCACTAACGAATCCAACGTCTTCTGAACTTGGGGCTGGTGGTAGCGTAATGGTATAACGTTTGACTGGAGGTAAAGGTCCCGGGTTTAAATCCCGACCAGATCATGATTATGATTACTGCATGATAGGTCTATACCGTGGCAATGGTCCGCTAGTACCAGCCAGTGCTCGCAGGTTTACTGCAACATTTAGCGCTACGGAAGGAAATTAGTTACTCCCTCATAATTATTAAATATTTATGTTTAACTTAGAATAATGATTACTTTAAGCTCTCTTCAGTTCCAATTTACTAACCAATCAGTACAGCTGGTCCCCGTTCCCCAGAACAATCGTAGCACTACGAGAGTCGTAACTCCTTAGCAACTCCACGCTAACGTACAGGAGTTACAACTCTCGTAGCGCTACGATTGTTCTGTGGAACGGGCCCCTGTGTATTACACTTAGAAGACTACACACTATCTCCACA
>JAUTBT010001276.1:0-10749 GCA_032361225.1 Lepetodrilus schrolli | reverse complement strand
GCGGGTTTCCTCCTGCCCTAAACTGACAAGTCGTGATATAAGTGAAAGAATCTTGAAAGCGACTTATAACCCCAATCAAAAAATAAAAATAAAAATAAATAAAATAGCGCCACCGATAGTGATAAAATATGAACGGAAAGTCATTCATGGAAAACTAAGAAAACCAACCTGTCAAATAAATGTTTAATCCATATTAATGTGCAGAAAGGTAGCACACATACATACATGTAATTGGGCTATACCTACATGAATACGGCCGAACAACTGAAGGTACAAAAGTGAATGTCTAAGCATACATTACATGTACATCGCATGAATGGATGCAGTAAAGTAATATTTATGAAATTGTTCTACTCCGATCTTTCCGGATAACATATATAATATTTATGAAAGGATGCATTAAAGTAAGGATTATACTATGAGGGTTTTTCCTGAAAACATGCACGAATGACAACATAGCATCCAAATGCAATGGAAAATAGAATTATACCACAAATCGCAATCAAGAAAATTGCATCAATTTATCGTGTAGAAATGACACACTGAAACATCATGAGAAAATAAATTACTAATATCCGTAAATGGAATATTAAAGATGAGAAATTACTATGATGTTTGAATGTAATTGTCACATTTAGTGAATTGACTGAAGTTAACAATGCTTTGTTATTTTGCTTTTTAAGACATATTTTGAAGTTGGAAATACACACTTGTTGTAGTACCATGTCATTGATATCATAATACATATCATATTAGTATTGGATAAGTTTTGTTAAAAAATGACTACTAGTATCTATTACTAATGCAATGCTGATTGCTGGTCTACTTTTCTACAAGAAATCACTACACAGTTAATTTTAACACTCCCGCTGAAGGCAACTGGACATGCCTTGTGGATATGATTACTTCAACAAGGGGGTCTAAGGGGACTGCCATTCACTAATTTCACTATCTATTCATATACTATTTAACTAACGGAGTCATTCCCTATTTATTGATATGAATGCATTATCTATTAACTACTAGTTTCATGTGTTAAGCATCAATTATGCCTTCATTGTTGTGGTGAGATTGATATGCGCCTGATATAATGATATTAGTTAGATCTGATTTTTGTGAATCTAAATATTAATCATGAAATTATTGCAATTCTGAATTGAGAATTAGGAAATTATATATCTGAAATACATGAAAGAATTGGTTTGTTGGTTGTATTTTAACCCTAACTATCTATACTACCGACATAAATATGCAGCCATTATTATTAACAAAGCTGAACTAAGGATGCTATGCAAATTGTCAGTCTTGAGCATTTACATATTCAATGATAACAATATAAAATGGAATAGTTCATAACAGGAATAGCTAATCTCACAAGTCTATTCGGAAAACTGGGTGATAGCTGTAATTGAAGAATACTTAACCCTCTCCATGCTGGAGGCAACCAGAGATGCCCTAAAGAGATGCGAATGCGGCACACCCAGCAGGGAGAGGGTTAATAATAACTAAGTTAAATGGTAATCATAATCATGCAGAAGGTGTTATCATGGACATCTTGTGATAACAGACATTCTTTCTAATACATACTTACTATATGCCTGTATATGCCTGTATATGCCATGTATTATACAATATCAAAATGTCTTCTGAATAAAAGGCACACAATTTCAATGACTGAGGAATAAGTAGTTGGCAGAATATAGTACTGATGTAAATAAACCAAATGTGCATGTACATTTTAATGTATGTATTTCTTTTCATATGGTAATATGACCAATTAACTAGTGCGTAGGTCGACTAAATATGAATTCATGTACTTTACAAAGCCTGCCTCATCTTTAATACTCAGTACACATAATACTCAGTATACATAATACTCAGTATAGATAATAGATAGAGGGAAGAACACTACTGGAAATCACTAGTCTTGAATACCAATAAATTATGGAAATAATGACGTATTCATATGTACAATCCAGTCGTACGACAAGAACTACTTTAGCAACCTGAAGTAAGCCATTATAATGTACAGCAATAGAGCTATATATTAAGCCCATATTCATAGTATTTCTTGTGGTTATGGTATTTGCATATTGACAAACTTTAAAGTAAATCATATTAGAATTACTAATATTTCTGAGATAAATTATATAATGAATGTTGACCACATCATGTGGATATATTGTTCACCTATTATTGGTATTTATTTTTAATATGCATGCATTTTCAATAGAGAAAAGAAATACAGGCATTGCAAAATGAGATTGTGACTTGATATATCAACAATATGAATTAAAACCAAACGATGAATAATAATAATTGATGATGAATGAATAATTGTCTTGATGAGAATGGTGATGAAGAATGGTAGCACTTCATATGGTGATGCGGTGGGGCAACATACATAGTTACAATGTACATTGTACATCAGCTATACGTACTGTACGAATGTATTCAGACAACAGTTGACAAGGGTGATATCCTGCCACACATTAATACAAATAATGATATTAATTTACAGAATATTATTAATATTAATAGCAATATGTTAAAGAAGTAAGTTCTGGATCTGTACAATCTGGTGTACAATCTGGGTCTAGTTGCACAACACTCTTGTAGCGCTACAATCATTGTACAATTGTAATTGGATTGCACGAAGCTATTGTAGGCTATCTGAATAAGACAGCACTACAACTATTGTAACGGCAATTGTAAGTGCCTACAACTACTGTAGCCTACAAGAGCGTCGTGCAACTGGACCCTGAACATTAATGATGCCAACAATTCACTACAGTATACTAGTATTTACTGGTCTTGGGGAATAAGATAAATTTCAGCTTATAAAAACTTGTATGCCCTGATGATCACATTGGTAACAAATTTATCCACAATCATAATAGATCTACACTACACATTAAGAAAGCAAATTCTCGAATATTCATGACAAAAGTTTGTTCTAATGTGCAAGTCGAAGGTGGCTGCCATGACGTCACATTGATCTATGAGGTCACAACTTTTAACTACGGCCAAACCGGTATGTTGTGGTATCTTATGGAATGGTATGGTATGGTATGGTATGGTATGGTATGATATGGTATGGTATGGTGGCTATCTATTGTACACTATGGCAGTATTTGATTCAAGCATAGAATCTTCAGTTAGGGAATCTGAAATAATATACCACATAAAAATAAAAAAAGTCATCAATTACTAGATATAACATATGTATGAGCAACATAGAGATCATAATATGTAATTTTCATGCTGCAATTCCAAGGTTACAAGGTCAATCATGAATGTTCGAACCTAAACAATTAAGGCACATAAAACATTAGCTCGAGATTCCTCTAACCGTCCCTGCTACTGTTTATATGGGTATGGTCGTAAGCTTATTGCCCATTATTGGCAAAAGGGAAGGCTATAGGAATCTACATAACAAAACATGTACCCATCACATGTCTGTGGGATAAATAAATAAATTGCGCAAAGCAAGTCTCGTCTTCATATGAAAAAGAGGTATATTTTCATTGCATCATGTCTGGGCACTAACCATCAGAAACTGGGTTTCCATGCTGGAAGTAATTAAAGGCATACAATCACGGTTTGTTGACATATTTCGTAGCTAAATATATTTCATCTGAAAGTATCTACATTTAATTTGTCTGTACAAGTATATTGAGTAACAAGCTACATGTTCTGCATGTCCCACTGGTTGTCAGTATTTTATGTTGTTTTTTCTCCATATTATTATTAAAAAAATTATTGCGAGATAAAAAATACAAAATTAATATTAAATATGAAAATATTGAAAACCAGTGGGACATGAAGGAAACGAGATCTGGCCCCAATTTCTCGAAAACAAATTCAAACCCAGCTGAGATTTTACTCAAGTTACAGCACTGAGTCAATGTGAGAAATCTCAGCTGAGCAAAATCTTCAACAAGTTTGTTTCAAGAAATCAGGGCATGATATTAAATTTGATTGGACATGCTGAAAATGTAGCTTTGTTGCCCAATATACTTATGTAGACAAATCAAATGTACTTACTTTTAGGAAAAATATGTTTGACCATGAAAAACTTTCAACAAACCGTACTTCTATGCCATTAAACACTAGATTCTCGCTCTACTGAATTAACAGAGCCTGTAGATTGGGATAGATGTCTCCTAGGAGGGCCAGGACGATCTAATCGATGCTTGGAGGATATTTTGATGAGTCCTTCCTGTGTCAAATCCTGTGACATTAGATATCGACTCTGCAGAAAAAATATGCTTCTGTGTTAGATAGTTGTCCAAGACATTTGCATGCAAATTGATACTATGGCATATCATGTCTTATTGCCCCAGCGTGGTCTTTTCGACAATGTCATATCTAAACGTTATTAACCGCCCGTGACAAATCCCATTTTGCGTTCCCATTGGTTGACCCGACAATTTGGGAACGACTTTCAACGAAAAACATCTCCTACTCACATAGCTGTCAACACAATCAATAAAATAGACATGCCAGTCGATAAATTAAATATGCACGTGGAAGTGAATTAGGGATTAATAACATATTACAAAAACAGTATTGCTTACTGTGTTCATGGTTTGTTTATTACAGTTCTCACCTTAGCTCAGAAACTACATGAAATACATATTTGCTAAATAATATATGTTAAAAATTTATCGACTTTATCTTTCTCACGTATTCATCTGCTTCATTAGTTACACATGGTTACGAACAAGCAATCACCTGTTAACATCAATGATCCTGTAAAGGTGGATGGTGATTTGACAGGACGAGTGGTCAACATTTAAAAAAAACCTGGACACCTATAAAGTCTACGAGGTTAGAACTAACATTGGTCAGGTCTACATAATGTGTTCATTGACTTAGTTCGTTTACGAGCCTAGTCTAGACTACGGTACTTGGCTGGTGTCCCGGCCACCCCGCTCACACTGTGCGCGAGACTGACTAAGTTAATTTATTAAAGAACAATTACAGGATATTACACAGTAGTTTGTTTTCCTTTTTGATACTCGACAATTCCTATATTCTTAAAGTTGGTTTTCCTATACTTTGCATACAATAATCAACACATTTAACGGAACTAATTTTATTGTGGTGGATTTATATCATGAAGACTAGCAATTAACCCAGCTGCAATCACGATACTGTAGTATTCCGCGTGTGTCACTTGAGAGAATTTATCGACTTATGTTTGTTTTAGACTGAATCTACACTTAAAATACTTCTGGGGCAATAAATAGGATATTAAACTGTGTTCTATTTCACATCAACTTTATGTCCCTCGTAAAATGATTTATATTTGCACTCGCTAAAGCTCATGCAATATAAATCATTACACTCTGGACATAAAGTTGATATGAAATAGAACACAGTTTAATATCCTCTATATATATTTGTCTTCAGTTACTTATTTTAAAAATAATTATTATTAGTAAATTTGGTATTAGAAACTGGTGAAGCTATATTAAACATACACAAATCAAAATAAATATAAATAAATACTTACATTCTTATAGCTAAGAAAATTATTTGACTCCTGTTCTTGTCTCTTGTCCTGGAAGAAGAAACTTCTCATTACAGTTTGTGTCAGTAAATGTGATGTAAAACATGCGATACAGAGCTTTTTGATATGATATGATATGATATGATATGGTATGATATGATGATGATGATAGTCAATATACATAGTAGCATGCCCTGGCCAAAATTAAAATGTACATATTCCTACAATGTTTCAGTGGATTTACCTTCTTTGTTATGTTAGTAATCCAAAACAACTTGGTTTACATCCCATAGTTGCTCTTGGAGTATTTAGCAACCGTTATAAAACACCTACCCTAGGTTGAAAATGTTGGAAAATACAAAAATTTCATGAAAAAGGTGTCACATTCCAACACCTCAGTAAGAAACAATGTTACAACGTCCAATGAAAAGCACACTTATGTATTCTACAGTGGTTAAGTATTATTTAAGTTCTTATTGCATACCTGTAATTAACAAGTTACATTTAATTACACTAATTAAAGGTACGAGAATTTTTTTTCGAGCTTTAGATGAGATTTCAATCATGAATATTGGTTAAATATCCACCAAATATATGACGTTTAGGAACTTGGATATTGTAATTGAATATTACAGTAGTTATATAACAATAAATTAGAGTAATATTGGCAAACAATATAAATAACTACGATAAGACCATGCAAACTACCAAACCTGTACACGAGTTGTCTGGTTTTTTTCTACCATGTTTACAGCATTGCGGAAGAGTTACGGCCCCTTATTCTGAGCTAGGCCAGGACATGCCATATATATAGCACTAGTATCCAAGTGTTATTTCCGGTCTGCCGAAATCAACCAAGTTGGAAGGCAACCGAAAAAACAACCAACTCAAGAAGAAGAAGAAGAAGTGTTATTTGTGTAGTCACCCACAGGAATCATGCAATGTGTGCAAAATGCAATTTCAAAACACTTATCAACATTGTATTTCATTGGTTGTGGGGAATTTGATGGGTGAAAGTATGAATTCTTGCAAACACAGCTCTATTTATTACAAATGAGCAATAACAACTGACCTGGGTAAAGTCATGCTATATTTTCCCCACCCTCCATGTTCTGTTCGACTCCATTTTACACTTCCGAATTGTTTGAGAGGACATATATTTCAGATTACACCATTTCCTTGTTGACAGGAGAATTTAATTTCAAGTCCAGCAAAACAGAATCTCTGTAAGTTAAAGTATAAGTAAAATTCTTACGATGCAGCTGAATATCCAGCTTGCTGGGATCCAGATGATCATAGACAGAACAATAACTGTTCCCACGATGTTGCTCCTCATTATTTCAACTGCAACAACAATAAATACAATAAAGAGAACCTGTGATTATGAAGCATTTTGAGTACGATTTCATGCTCAAGCTCAAATCGTATATGGGGATTTGTGAACAAAACTTTGAGTTGAGCATGAGTTTGTACTAAAAAAAAGTTTGGTAATCTCGGGGCCAGTTCACCCACTATCTGTATCATCTGCAAAGTAGAAGATATTATTTGTAATCGAAGTTTATGAAGTCAGTTTCCGGATCCAGATGGTTATAAATAACTTACATATAATTTTAATTCAGAATAAATTGCTCTGCCAGTCATGGTGCATTCATTCATTTCCTTTCTGCTCGTATCTTTTACAAATTGGCAATCATTGCATGTTTATTATTATTGCTAATCTGGGTTGATGACCATATGGGTGCTAAGTAAGGGAGTCTCATTAAATTTTGCTAGTTGAAGCTTTGTCTAAATGTGATTAAACTCTAGGCATAAATCTACAACAAAGCAGATTGCAATAACCACATCCTAAATTTAGGAGCTCCTAACTTTATGACCCAGTTTATCACCTCCTAAGTTAGATGCCAAATAAAGAAGGGATAAGACTTGTGACGTCGTCGTGAAACACTTGTTACGAGGTGACAACACTTAGGACTGGTTTAGGAGGCCATTGTCGTCTATTTTCCTGCAGGATTATGGAGATTAAACCAACAATTATCATTTTTTTGGAGATTTAGAGATTTAAGATTTTGAGGTCTCCTTATACATGTTATGATATAATTGATACACTATTATTACTAGCCTATACTGTGGTGAGACAATCAGCAGTAGATGATCAATAAATTGAATAATCTTGAAGCTGTGCCTCCTCACAATCTTGCCTCTATCATCTACAATTATGTACCAATAGAACAAGACAAATGATGCATGTTGACATTGGAGTAGCCCTTACTGTACCTCAGTGGTGAAGCATTTACTGGTTCTCTTTTCAACAGTTCAAGTGTAATGATATAAGCAGATCACTGACATTATTTGGTAAATATACCCATGGCATAACACAGCTGGAAACAAAGCAAGCCTGATGATTGAATCATCTGAGAGGTGACCTTTCTATCTGACTTCTGACCTTGTGTGGTGTGGGCATGGTTAAGAGATGAGGTTATAGCCAGGTATTATGAACAGTTTGGCACCAGGAAAGATATTGATGACTGCTGCTAATAGGAAATAGCTGTTTGGATGCTATTCTGATCTCTGGAACTGTTGGTAGTGGTTGTAAACAAGGTGGCAAGTGGTGTGTATGGTGGAGGTGTTTGTCCCAGGTTAGGAGGCATAATGCTTGTGATCTTGACCATTTAGCATGTTGGACTGACAGATGGGATTACCATGCAGGGACATAAGTGATCTTTTTTCTCTCTTTTTTTCTTCTCTTTCTTTTTGTCTTACTTTTTCTCTTCCTCTTTCTCTCACTTTATTTTTTCTCTCATCTCTCTGGTCTTATTTCTTTCTCTCTTTCCTGTTTCTTCTTTTAGTTTTTCTTCATCTATCTTTTTAGTTTTTCTCCTTTTCTTTTGTATCTCTCTTTCTCTCTCACACACACACACATGCACATGCACACACACCACCCACACACACATGCACATGCACACACACCACACACACACACACACATACACACACATACACACACATACACACACCACACACACACACACACATACACACACACCACACCACACACACACACACACACCAGACACCTACTCACACACATCACACATACACATACACACCATACACACACACACACACACGCACACCACACACACCCCATACACAACACACACACCCCCACACACAACACACACACACACACACACACACAAACACACACAATCTCACACACCTCCCCTCCTCCCACAACATATCATCTGGTCATCATACAGAATACAAGCCTGATACTGATAGCCAGCACCAGCACAAAGTGTCTGGTTGGGCAGAGAGGTGTATAAATAGCACATGTTGGTGGATCACAGACTGATAAGATTGGAGTAAGATGGTGTCTCTTTAACTCACCACGCCAGCTGGAAGATGGTGGTATTTTAGGTCCATTCTGAAATGTACTGTTAATTATTGTTTTAGAAATGTTAACCAATTTGTCAGACTGCCTTGTGATGTGAACTGAACATGGTAGAAGAAATTTAACATATGGCTAAATTTATCATGAACTATTACATTTAAAAATAATAATTTTGTTTTCATGTTTCTTTGAGGATGTTATCTTTGACATCCTTGCGAACATGATAGAACAGCTTGGAGTTTTTACAAAATTCAGACAATTATGGTTTTAATGTGTTCAACCTGTGCAAGACATAAACATTATATTTATATTTCTTATCTGGTCTGATTTGAATCCCATTCAGATGATGGGTATCGATTGTGTTGAAGGCAGATTTTCTTGTTAGAAAGTAACTTCTTCTAGCCTTGATATTTCTATACCAGCCGGTACTTTCAGGTTTAACCGATACTCAGGTTTACTGCAACATTCAGCGCTACAGATGTTGCAGGCTTCCTACTGCTCTAAACGGACAAGCTGTGGATTATAAATGAAATAATCTTGAAAATGGCTCTAAACCATGATACAAAAAACTTCTTCTTTGTGTTCTAACTTCTATGAAATCATATTCAAAATGGTTTTGTAATCTCAGGGCCAGTATGAGGACCACGATATTGGAGGACTGAGAAGCAGGTGTAGAGAGGAGGTAGCCCATTAGTCTGTGTCGCACCCTGTTCTCACAAATACTCCTATTCAAAATGTGCCCCTAGAGCAGTTAAGCAAGTTTAGATTATCAGAGGGAATCATGTAGCTATAACGTTAGATTCAGTTAGTTGTTAGATGACGTACACGTACACAAAATATGGCAATGGACTAGATGTAGTCATGAAAACCTGCATCTGGAAAGGAAATAAACGTAAAATAAAATGATGCACTGTTGCAACTGATACTACACTGTGACGTCACTCGGGTTTGTGGTCGAGACAGCCATGACGTAAAAGAACAATGTTGACATTCCAATGAAAGTAGGTTCGGCAAAGTATACACAGAAGTTGAAACGTTTTGTGAAGTTTACACGAGTATGAACGCAACAATTTGTCGTGTAAACTTGTGTCACGTGACCATGTTTTAGCCAATCGGCAGTCGCGAAATTGTGTAAACGTCATAGTAAGAAATTATATATTATTGATTTACTTTAGCCCTCTGAGACTATGGATAGTCTATGTACCGCCCGTGTACCGCCCGTGTACCGCCCGTGTACTGCCTGTGTACTGCCTGTGTATCAGTACACCAGTTTCCTCCATTGGCACAAACAGGTGCCCCTCTTCACCAGAGCAAAACCTACTACATCTGAATGACCTGTCTTATCCTATGCAGCTAATTTCTGTGATAGCACTTGGAGATAGCACTAGTGATCCACCACATCTCCTGGACCACATCTCCTTGTGGAAATGTCTACCATGTCTACAAGTACTGGAGTTATTTATTATATTTTCTGTCTGGAAAAGTTGCCTGTCGCTGCATAGTCATGTTTACCATTCGTCATTATGTTCAACATTATAAATGGCATGTTTGCTCCAACTGAAAATCTTTTAACGATAACTTATCTTGGATTTGATGGTGAGTTTTTTCTTTCTATCTTGTATTGATAATTGAAACTAAATTTTAGCATATATTGAGAGCAGGTTAATTTTGTATCAAGTTTTAAATAAAGAAGAAATTCACCAACATGTAGTACTATTTTGTAGTCATAATATTCATCACCACTCGCATATGTTTTCACAAGTCTGTGTCACACCTTGTTCTCACCCAAATACTCCTATTAAAAATATCACCCTAGATCAGATAAGCAAGTCTAGAT
>JAUTBT010001275.1:0-10749 GCA_032361225.1 Lepetodrilus schrolli | reverse complement strand
TTTCCTCCTGCCCTAAACTGACAAGTCGTGATATAAGTGAAAGAATCTTGAAAGCGACTTAAAACCCCAATCAAATATATATATATTTTTTTAATGATGTGGGAAGGCTCTAATTGTCTCTGTAATATGGACATGTTTGATATTTTCCAGTATAAGTTGCTGATCTATTCGCTGGATGGTCGATGTCTAGCCACCTATTCTGCATATGATTATGCGCTTGGAATTAAGACACTAGCCTGGGCGCCATCAAGTCAGTTCCTAGCTATCGGCAGCTATGATGAAAAGGTAAATATTTCAACTATTTCTTAACATCAGTCGAGATGTGATTTGAATGTGATTGCAGTAGTAGTAGTGGAGCTGTTTGAAATCTGACCAAATAGTATTTATCAATGTATTATGCTACTCAATGTTTTTTTGTTTTTTTTGTGTGTTTTGAATTCGGGTTTAGGGCCACTTTAAAGATTCTTTCACTTATATTCCGGCGTGTCAGTTTAAGGCAGGAGGAAACCCTC
Source organism: Lepetodrilus schrolli (assembly GCA_032361225.1). Taxonomy (NCBI): domain Eukaryota; kingdom Metazoa; phylum Mollusca; class Gastropoda; order Lepetellida; family Lepetodrilidae; genus Lepetodrilus; species Lepetodrilus schrolli. The sequence goes on along the minus strand of JAUTBT010001275.1, from coordinate 10,237 downwards.
AACATCCGTAGCGCTGAATGTTGCAGTAAACCTGCGAGCATCAGCTTGTACTGACAAGACCAAGGATGATAACTACATTGCCACTCTACAGACAGCGCATCCTATCAATATCGTGTCTGTGCTACCACCTGCCCCTCTACTCATGTTATTGCTGTTCACAATTAGATCTAGTTGAGAGTCAAATTTCTCTAGAATATTTTGTTAGACCTTTTAAATGGATAAAAACTCAATTGTCCTGGTTTTGTCTTATTCTTATAGGTGAGAATTCTGAACCACATCACCTGGAAGAAAGTTGTTGAATTTTCACATCCGGCTACAGTGGAGACGACCAGTGTGGTAGGTGTGGACAGTAAAACAGTTGCTAAAACCTAATTTTAACTTAAATGTAATGTCAAACACAAACCCAATCAAACACATTGGCAAAGACTGTCAATTTTATTCACTTACAATAATGTGACAGTGTGTGTAACAGTCAATGGAATGTGCCATGATGGAATCAGATCAATAACCATGTCTACCATGATATGAACGTTGTCTAGCCTCAATAGCAAAGTTTTCTATGGGTTGAAATTGTGGAATCATTCTCGTCCAAGTCGAATTTATAGAAGAATATCTTCTATTTTATAAAAAAAATATTTTTAATTGTGGTTTAGAGCTGCTTTCAAGATTCTTTCACTTATATTACGGCTTGTCAGTTTAAGGCAGGAGGAAAACCGCGACATCCGTAGTGCTGATTGTTGCAGTAAACCTGCGAGCATCGGCTGGTACTGACAAGACCAAGGATGATAACTGCATTGCCACAGACAGCGCATCCTATAAATATCACATCAGAAAGGTAACTTTCGCAAACATTGATGCTGGGCCCTTGGCTCGAAGTCCAACATGATAACTGCATTGCCACTCTACAGATATCGCATCCTATTAACATCGTGTCAGAATGGTAACTTTCGCGAACATTGATGCCAGGCCTTTGGGGCGGGATTTGAACCAGGAACCTATGGCTCGAAGTCCAACATTCTACCACTGCGCTACCACCCGCCCAATATCTTCTATGGGATCATCAAAAAATATGTGCAATGACAATATAAACTGTTAACCATGTTTATCAGATTGTGTACAAGGAGATAGAAAGAAGAACACCAAAGCCCTCGGAGGACTTGACTGGACCAGTGATTGCCCTCTTTACTGCACACAGTAAATGTGAGTGAACATCGTTACTGATAAACTAAGACAATATTATGGGCTACTGTGATTTGGAAATGTACACATACTTCTTCATTACCTCCATATATATTGTTGAGAGAAAAAAACATTGAGAAAGTTTTGTTTTCCTCAAAGTTCATCTATCTCTCATTGCCTCCTATCTATTCAGACGAGGTTGATGCCACTCCAGTTAAACTGCCAGCCATCAAACCAGCTTTGAACAAAGCTAATCCCAAACTTGGCGTTGGCTGCACAGCGTTCAGTCACGACTGCAAATACATGTACTCCCGGAATGGTAAGTGATGGCATTGAATATTTGTTGTCAATATGTACTGGGAGTTTACGTACTTCGGCCTTGGGATTAATTACAGAAAATGGCACGATTGAAAAAGAAACTTAACCTGAAGTTGGGCCCAGGCCTTCGCTTCGAAACAACCAACTATTTATATATTCTATGCATTGATGCATACACTAACCAATACGACGTGATAGGAGAAGAAACTCTGTGCATCAATCAGGAGACTTCACTCATCATGCTAATATTAAATCCAAATTTAAGCACATGGACCTAAGTATGAAATAGTGCTCAAACTGGGAGTTTCATGTGTAGAAGTGCAGAAAGAGGTTAATATTTTAGCCCCATTGGCCTAAATTACGTGAGTGTGTAGTGTAGTGTAGTGTAGTGTAGTGTAGTAATATGTGACATTAATGTCAATTCTTAATCACATATTAACGTTATGTAAAATATGTTTGATTACAGTATATGATTTTACTATTGTAGATAATATGCCGAATGTCCTTTGGATCTGGGATGTCAAGAAGCTAGCTCTCTCTGTGGTATTAGTGCAAGCAGCACCAATCAAATGTGAGTAGTTTGTTTCCACTGCTTAACAAGTTTCTGGACTGCAGCAACATAAAGCGTTTTTAAAATCTGGGCACACGATAGTCTAAATGTGGTGGCTTGATTGAATTTACAAAATAAACTGACATTAGTCACTGACACTGTATTAATTAGGAGAAAATTATATGGTGTTTTGAAATGGTAAATTTTCCATTATCAAATTTCAATAACGCCCGCAAATTTAATACACCATATATTTATCTCCATTGTAACACATTCGACGCCATAGTTCATTTTACGGAGGAACTCTTTCTTGTTATTGCGATTGGTGGTAAACAATCCCCATTGTGTGTCTGTGCTTTTTTTGCCCCTTTTCAAATGTATTATGTCACATATTTTCCAAACAGGTAATTAAATTTGTATGTTTCATTTGCTTTGGATATGTCTTAAATTTACTGATTTTTTAATTTTATTGAATAGTCTTTAAAATGTCTTAAATTTGATTGGCTGAAAGGTGCAGGAACCCTAAATGTGTACATGACCGTGTGACATCTGATGTTTGTAGGTGTTCAGTGGGACCAAACACAGACTCGACTGGCACTGTGTACATCCACCAGCAAGCTGTACATGTGGTCACCCCGTGGCTGTCTGGCGGTAACCATCCCTGCTGAAGGTCAGGAGGCTTTACTTGGAACAACTCAGTTAGGCAGGGGTTGCCATATTGTATTCTGTACACGAGTTAGGCAGGGGTTGCCATATTGTATTCTGTACACGAGTTAGGCAGGGGTTGCCATATTGTATTCTGTACACAAGTTAGGCATGGGTTACTTTATTACATTCTCTACACAAGTTAGGCAGGAGTTAACATATTATATTCTGTACACGAGTTAGGCAGGGGTTGCCATATTGTATTCTGTACACGAGTTAGGCATGGGTTACTTTATTACATTCTCTACACAAGTTAGGCAGGAGTTAACATATTATATTCTGTACAAGCGTTACGACATGGATTACCATATTACATTCCGTACACAATTTATGCATTTACATATAAAAGCATTGAATAGGTTAAGCATATCAGATATGGAAAAGAAAGGTGCATTTCTATTTTGTTATCTGTAATAACCTTTCAATGCTACTTTCAGCCTCCTTCCATGTGAACAGTCTCAAGTGGCACAGACAGGGCAAGGCACTTCTACTGTTGGGCAAGGAGCAGTTCTGTGTCTGCTTTATCACGAACCCTGACAGTATAGACACTGGACAAGACTAACATCAAAACATACCACTCCAATGGCTTCCCATGGTTGGGAATAACTGAACTGTTCAGATAAACTGTGTGAATGGATGTGAACTGTTCACATAAACTGAATGGATGTGAACTGTTAGATATACTGTGAATGGATGTGAACTGTTCAGATAAACTGTGAATGGATGTGAACTGTTAGATATACTGTGAATGGATGTGAACTGTTCAGATATACTGTGTGAATGGATGTGAACTGTTCAGATATACTGTGAATGAATGGATGTGAACTGTTCAGATATACTGTGTGAATGAATGTGAACTGTTCAGATATACTGTGTGAATGGATGTGATCTGTTCAGGTATATTGTGAACTGTTCAGATATACTGTGAATGGAAGGAGTGGATGTCTGGCCTGGAACGTCAGCAACAGCAGCAGTACAAAACAATGTTTAGAAGTGTAGTAGCTGGACCAGACATCATTTGGGATGAACTTAGTACAATGGTAGAGATTGTCCTCTGTCATTTTCATCATTAGCTCCTGGCTTCTATCAAGACCATGTTCAGCAAACTTTCGATTTTGATAGTCAAAATGATATACGTATGCTAAGCTATTTATTTGACCATAGCCTGTATGTTCCATTCAAGTCTAGGGTTAAGTTTATTTCATGGAAGATATTAATTCAGTTCATACTCCGTGGCGTAATGGTTAGAGCATTGGCCCGAAGTGCGGAAGGTCGTGGGTTCGATCCCCGGTCGCGTCATACTAAAAGGCGTTAAAAGATGGTACTTGTTGTTCCCCTGCTTGGCGCTCGGCATTAAAGGGGTAAAGCAAGGACTGGTCAATCTTGAAAGTGGCTTTAAACCCCAAATCAACCAACCACTGTTTCCGTCCATATAACATTGTTTGAAAAAGTTTTTAATGACATGGATCTTCCCAGATCCCACCAATGAAGCAACTGAATATTCTTCACAATTCAGTAAAAGTATAAATATGTCCCCATGGCTAGCACCATCCTCTCTAACAGCAACACAAACAATTCACATTTACCCAGTCTCTGTGATTGTCTGCCATACTGAAACTTGTGATATTAGTATGTATTCCAGATGCAAGTACACCATAACATCCATTATGTATTCTAATTAACAATAAAGATGATACTATACTTGAAAGACTTGTCACTCATTTCAGAAGTGGTTCAATGTTATAGCTACATGTAATCGAAAAGATTACCTGTACCGGAATATAAAATGTGAGGTTCTATTTTTAGCTCTTAATTTAATGTACTACAAGCATGTTTCGTACACAAAACCAAGAAATGACCAAAGAGATATAAATAATTAATTCATTTAAAAACCAATGGAACGGATCATTGAAAGTCCTTTCAGCATGCTGATGTTGATTTTACATACCATGGGGACATGGCTAATTTCAACCCCTATAAATGCCATCGTTTTGGAGGGATTGACAACACCCATTTGGTATTATTTTCACCCCCATTTATATGGATGGTTGCGTTACTGGTAAAATCGTGAGGGTAACTGAATGTCCCGATGTCTGAATTTAGCAAGAGCTGCTACCCTACTCTTCATTTATCACACACTGACCCATGACGTACAACAATTATATTTTCATACAACTATAGGTAACAAATATTTTGCAACAGCTCTTATAAACGGTGGGTCTACTGAACACCCATTGTGCTAAAAGTATAAATGTTAATCCTCCATTTACATAGAGCAGTAAACAAATACACACAAGAATAAGCGATACATTTATTATAAAAATACAGGCTTTGTTTCGTTACTGATTACATTGTGATGATAAAAGGCAGAAAAAGCAGAGTAAATGTTCTTGTTTATTGCTTGCATATTCCTCTCATTAGTCTGGAATGTGTTGCATACTTCAACTCATACCACAAATGGTATATGTGCTTGTTTAGTATGATTAGACAATATAATAAAATGACACTTCAATTTGTTTCTAACCTTGGCCATCTGATAACATCATACTGAGCAATAATTAGAGAATAATCCATAAGATACGAGTGATTACGGAAAATATGTCCCAAGTGAAATTAATGTTCACAGTTCAGAGCTTCAGCAAGGAAGTTTGAACATTAATTTCATGTGGGCAATATGTTCCGTAATCTCTCATATCTTGTGGGTTATTCTAATTATTCAACATACTCATTTTATTGGAATAAAACATGGAAAAAGTGCAGAAATCGTCTTGAAATAGAGAAGCGATCTCAGCACACAGTTGAGCATTCTTCTGTCTGTGACATCGGTCATTGTCTACCAATGACGTCGCAATCATCGAATATCACTTTTGACAAAATCAACCCTGCTGATTATCGAAAAATTATTCCACAGAAATCCACCACGTATGTTGAATAATAATTATTATTATTATGATCACAAGGCAAATTTGTTTTCATTTTAAACATTATCCACATGAATTGGAATTCATTTGTAAAGCAAAAGGAAATGTAGATTCAAAGGAGATAACCATCTGATAAATGACTATAAATGACTTTTTGGAAAGTCCAATTCCAAATCTATATGAATATCACATAAAAAGTTGTATGTTTCTCCATCAAAATGATCCATCAGGGTTGACATGGACGACACATTTCTCCTTTCTGGCTTTCTCTGCGGCAAACACGAGCAGGTGGCTAGCCAGAGTGTCGTCTGCTCCGGTCTGTATCAGGTCCGACTGTCCATCCTGGAACACAGGGTAGAACGCTGCTCAGTGGCCGACTACTGAGGAAATATCTCGTACTCTTGTGAATACTCATCTAGTAGTCCAGACACACAGCACGCACCACCAAGACTTTTGAAAATGCATCTCATGTTTCTGGTCCTTACCTTTAGAGCACAGACAAAGGAATTTATCACATGGAAGTCTCCCCCACCATGGCGTCCGATTTCAGAAGATGTCACATTCTCTGTCGCTGAAACACAAACGTAGTCCATAGAACTCAGTTTTAAGTACTAAATCATCATTCAAAATAACAGTTGAGGAAAAATGTTGGATAATTGACAATTTGAATATAGTAAAAACACTGATACTTTAATGTTACGTAAAGTGATCCCTGTTGGTGCTACAGGCTAGTTTGGCCTAGAAAGTGTTTTACTGTACCAAAGATTAAGTCTGCACCAAAGATTACATGAATCAGGTATATGGGTCATTCTCTGAAAAAGTTACATTTCTTGTCCTGGTGAAACTACCGGAAATATATTGCCTATTTTCTTTCTGAAACCATTCCATAATGAACGTATGCATGAGTTGCATACAATTTGCACCAAACTATATGCACCAAATTAATTATTTATTCATTGAATTTTGCATTTTGCATAATAATAACTCTGTCCCTCGGGGTTTGTGTCAGTCCTGCTACCAGAATAAAACCCATGCAAATAATTAAGTCTTGTTGCAGTGTCCTAAAGTTCAACTGTGTCCCACAGTCAAGTCATAACCCGTTCCATCATACCACCACGTGCTGAAGCTGATTTACAGTGTTGAAGTTCTTTGAAGTAACTGGAAAGCTCCTAGGATTGGTGTGTATTTTTTGTTACCAAACTTTTAGGACTCAGTTTTATAAAAAAATAAAATTGTCACGCAGCGAGAATCTTGCAATGCCAGATTAGAATTTAATTGTGTGAAAGTTAGAAAGTCAATACCAAAATGCAGAGGTTTACACATGAAATGTCTGTCTATCCTGTTACCATCTGTACTGCTACTGAAAAAAAAGTAGCAGGACAGACAACCCTAACAGCATAGACTATTTGTCAGACAAAATATTTTAATCATAATTAAATATGCATGTTATGTATTCATTAAATCTTGTACACTATTGCTATTCATCAATCATTGCTATTTAAATATGGATGATGAGTGGGAAATTAGAAAGTAACAGCACAGACATTTATATCGGGTTTCAGTCATTACTAAGACAGATGCACATAATTAATACCTCAGTTTGGCGCATGCATTCTTTTGGGGCTTGAATTATATTTGTAACAGTAGAGACATAATTTGGTAACAGCAAAGATAATTTAAGGTACATTTGATGTTTAATGGATACAGACTTCAGAAAGGTGTCCACATCACACATGACAAACTCGTGAACATACAGTTTTCTTAATTTCCACAACAATGTTTTATTCCTTCCGTGTATAATGGGCGGTCCATTTTGGCTTATGAGCCATTGGGGCGCCCACCTCATGGATGTTGGCCTGCTCCTCTGGCACACGTTGGCCTCCTCATGATGCAGATGAATGCCTGGGGGAACTTGTTACATGTTATATGACCATTTAAACTTATCCTGGGTATGTGAAATGCATAGAATTGGATGACAAAGTAGGAAAACATTGGATCAATATTTATTTTGACCAAGAAAGCTAAACAATAATCTTTGGTATAACTTTGATGTCAATGTGCCAGAGCCTAAACACTACCCATTATCATCTGACTATTATGTTGAGTCTTGTTTATGGGAAGCAATAATGGCGAAAATTAGTCAAAACATTTTTTTTTATCTAACTGCAAAGTTTGTTGTTTGTTGAAATGGGTGTTTAGAGCCGCTTTCAAGATTATTTCACTCACATCATGATTTGCATGGTTTGTCCATACATGCCTTGCTTGTACTAGACTGGTTTTCCAACAGTTGTATTGTGTTAACTCACTGGAATGTCATGCCACAGTTAGAACATGAATATCCCACTTACACACATTATACACTCTCCAAACTGACCAGTCCTTGCTTCTCACATGTAATGGTATGTACTAAGCAAAGAAATGACAAGTTTTTTGGTATGAAAAAATCATTCTTGTCATTGTACATTCATAATTGCAGGTAGTGTTGTAAAACTTGTATTGTATATTCATATATATAGGCATATGCATTTTGCATATAAACCTTGCAGTAAACTTTGATGAAATACTAAAAATAAAAGTTGAGTTCGCTTAGGTACTCTGAAGTTCTTGTATCCACAACAATGCAATTGTCAATGCTGTTACCCTTTGTCTGTCCTGTTACCAGAGAAATAATATTGCAAATTGTAATAATTAATACAAGCAACTACATGTATAACAATTATAGCATAATTTGCTAATATTATATTAATATTTATTATTTACTTAATACAAAATAATATGCATTAACTAGTTTAGGTAGCAGAGGTGTTGATAATTATGCATTACACTCATAATTATATTTTCTATTAATATTCTATTGATGACAATACAATTCCATCAAATATTTATTAATATCTGCTAAATGAGTGTATGCAGTAATCAGGTAATAATTTGACAACTTTCAAAATGTTTATATGGGGGGAAAAAAAGTGATTTGATGAGTAAAATGTCTTAAAATTGAATTTGGATTTTGTGTTTTTCCATGGTTGAAAATGTTACTTGTTCAGAGAATGACTCATATTTTTCAAATATTGCTCTTACTTGTTTGACATGTCAGAAAATCATAAACTTCAAACTTTCCATAATGATCATCATAGGAGATCTCTCCCTACAAGATAATGCTCAATATATATTGGATATTACACAATGTTCTATTATATATGTATTCCCTCAAAATGTAGCTTCATATTACTTTAACAACGAAGAATTTCCAAATACCAGGCACCAGATCCTCTTGAACTTGCATATCTGCAGTAACTATGGTAACAGATTGACTGATTAGAAGAGGATGAGGATTGGTGGGAATACACAGTACATCGATTTCTAGGGAGAAGAATGAGTTGACTGGAATACAGTATTTGGTAACAGCCATACCTTGGTACCATACACTTTGACCTCTCTAGCACAGATTCTCTTTGAAAACGCGACCATTGTCAGAGAGGCTGTAGCTCCGTCCTCAAACTGGAAATTTACCACCTGAAAGATGTCACATGACGTGTACATATAGCAGCGTTAAATACAAGATGTATTAATAATATTTTGAAAAGTTCTTGCATATCCAATATGTATGAGCTATCATGGTTAAAAAGCAATGAACTAAATATATATTTCCATTATCCAATGCATTTTGTCCACAAGAATGACTCAAATGTGACTTATGTGCACCTCCCTCACTAACTCACGACGATAATGACGGTGATGATGATGATGATGACGGTGACGGTGATGATGATGATGATGATGATGATGATGATGATGATGACGGTGACGGTGATGATGATGATGATGATGATGATGATGATGATGACGGTGACGATGATGATGATGATGATGATGACGGTGACGGTGATGATGATGATGATGATGATGATGATGATGATGATGATGATGATGATGATAGCCCATTTACATAAGACAAGTATCCACGCTATAAAATTCAGACATTCATGATTACTATGCTCAGCTGTATATTAATGCAATGTTATCTTTTCTATTTACTTTCCAATTACAATTGAGAATGACATGGATGAGTCACCTGATGCGACATGACGTCGTTGTTACATTCGTACACACATCTGCCATATGGACCAGTTTGGAGTGCTGCAGTGACGTTCTCAATATCCACTACGTCTGCAATGACCGACACAGGCCAGCCAGTGTTACCCTGACAATGGAAATGGTGTAAATATACTCAATAAAATTATTGTGGGGCCAGCAGCATTTTTGAACATGTAAATATAGCTTTAAACTATTTTAATAATGAATTTCCAAACATCTTCAAGAACTTGAAGACTTCAAGAACTTGAAGATGCATTGGAAGAAGAATGGCACCAGATTTCTCACGTCAATTTCTGAAATTTGGGTGTAAGCGTCCCCATAAAATATCTACCAGCCTTTAATTAATTTGTAGCTGTCAAGCTGTACGTCCATGTACAGGGTTCCCACTCTTGTTGGACAATCAAATTCAAGCACTATTTAAGCACTTTTCAAGGACCGTGAGCACCATTTTCAAGGACTATTAAATTAT
>JAUTBT010001274.1:0-10750 GCA_032361225.1 Lepetodrilus schrolli | reverse complement strand
AAGGTAACTTTCGCGAACATGATGCCGGGCCCTCGTGGCGGGATTTGAACCTGGAACCTTTGGCTCCGAAGTCCAACGGTTCTACCACTGCGCTACCACCCGCCCGCTGTCTGCCGATAGTATAGAGTATTTCCCAGGGGAACTGATCCATTGTCCGGGACAAATGATATAGCGCGTTGAGCATACCATAACAGGTGGATCTTGCCACTACCACTATTATTATGATTACTTCATTATTATTATTACCACCCTATTATTATTATTATTATTGTATTATTATTATTACCACCCTATTATTATTATTATTATTGTATTATTATTATTACCACCACTATTATTATTATTACCACCCTATTATTATTACTGTATAATTATTATTATTATTACCACCACCATTATTGTTATTATCTCTTTTCTGATTGTATAATCCCGATGATTACTCTAATAAGCATATTAGTTCGGTAGTCCCCCCCCCATACACACACACACACACACACACACACACACACATACACACACACACACACACCCAGCACGAATAACCTCAACACACTTACAGCTGCACTATGAATAAATTAAATATTTTTATATATCGTATTTTTTTCTTCTCTATTTCCTACTCAACATTTACAGTATAGTAACGCTAAATTAAACAACATTAGATCTTAAATCTAAGTAAATTAAATCATGGTTCGTTTCAGCTAACTCTTCATTTCCAAAATTTCACTCTTAAATTGGAAGCGCTTATCTTTTGCTAACTTCGAGTCAAGAAAATTAAAGCTGAAAGGTATAAAAACAACATTATAACATGATTTGGCATGAAGCAATATAATTGGAAAATAGAACGAGTTCGCGAAATGTCATCGGCATACAAACACACTAATAGGATGCCCTTAAAACTCGGTGTCGGGGATAGCGGAAATGAACCAACGTATGATTTTAATTGGATTATCGAATCATACACATCGCCTACCTTCTTGGCGTAATACACCAGTCTTCTCAGAATAACATTTGAAGCGTCATGATGTGAAGGTAAAGCGCACTCCAACCAACCAATTCCACAGTGACTACCATATTGGGGCTGTATCTGTCACGTGATACTCTAGCTAGTCAAACTGCATAATGTGTGGATTGTTAGCTTATTCATATTTCCAATAATTGATTAGATTAGTGAATTAATCTTCATTAGATAAGCACATGTCTTTTAGTAAACTATATATCTGCAGTCTTTCCCCGTCTCTTAACAACCATGAAGTACTAGTAGTTGAAAGTTTAATTAATATCATTAAACCTAACCTCATTTAATGTAGTCTCGTGGTAATATACTAGCACAATCAATAGTATTATGGTTTCTAATTACATATACTTATTTCGAAATTAATTCCTAACTGTAATTTACCACTTTCAAATTAGGAAAAGTGATTGTTTGCTAAAAACGTGTACGGATGTTCTGCTCACTGGAGTTATCGCTGTGTCGTATGTTACCAATCAATTTGACGTCTCTGTCTATTTTGACTGAGCTGGTATAGTGCGAACTACAGTAGAATAGAAAACCACGGTAGTGCTAATCGTTCCGAACAAGATCTAGACTCATTAAACTGTAGCAAGACGTTTTCAACATGTGTTTATATTCTATCCAGGTCCGGGCTATGGACGACACACTGATGGATTTGTTGATGTTTTAAATTTGTTTGCAGCTCCATTCCGACATTAAATTTTACAACTGATTCTCACTTTCTGTCACATCTTGCCATACACCTCTATTTCACTACTGATTCTGAATATCTTTCTGTTCTGAATATGTATATATCCATTCTGATGACTATGTTACATGTTAAAACATCACTATATATACCCATACAATGTTACTATGGATATTAACACACATTCAAACATACTTGGTAAGCAAAGCTACTGCAGACTAAAAGTCTGTCATTGCAATATTGAAACAATGCATACCGAATTACAAATTATTAGTAATAGAGATAATCCCATTGACATGTTTATACAGTGAATTAGATAATTATTAACTTAACTGAACTGGGGCCAAGCTAAAGTGGCTAATGATGGCTGTACCGCCAATATTTTGTATAACAATATACTTGATTCAGACGATCTAATTTGGACGACATTATTAAAAATATTGTAACAAATATCACACTGTCACAATACCATCAGATAATTACTATCAATGCAAAGAAGAAGAAGAAGAAGAAGAAGAAGAAGAAGAAGAAGAAGAAGAAGAAAGAAGAAAGAAGAAGAAAGAAGAAGAAAAGAAGAAGAAACGACGACGAAGAAGAAGAAGAAGAAGAAAAGAAGAAAAGAAGAAGAAGCAGAAGAAATAGAAGAATATTTTACGTCGGATGCAGTATATACCGTGTTATTATCATATCATGAATTACCATGGCCAATGCTACCTTATTTTATTCATACCGAACAGTAATTTCCATTACAGCCACATTCCATACTGTTAGCAATGACGACTGGTTTATTTTAGCTATCATCTATATTCATGACAAGGACTATGACACGATCAGAACAACACGTAACTAAATACTACAGGACGTCAAAGAGCTTTGCTCGTTATAATACTACAAATTCACGTTAATGGATAAGTCTATATTACCATATTCTATAATTGTAAGTCTGTCCAAAATGAAGAAGTTGGATGATTTTGACAAGGATAATTTGGATGAAGATGTATTACATAGTATTTCTGATACTTATATTGAAGTGGATACCGTATATCGATATCGAATAGTATCGTTAAATTGTGTTTTATCGGGAATATACAATAAATACATTCTGCACCATCCCAGGCACATTTAGTAGCTAGTCTAAATACTAGGAGCAATATACATTAGTTATTAATATCCCTGTAATAGTTCACAACAATATAACGAAATGACGCGATAAGTAAACTCTGCATCTTTGCTTTTCGTAAAATGAAAGGTTACAAACTATAAAAGTGCCATTTTACTTCATATATGTGTACATTCGCGATTAACACACACACGCACACGCACACGCACACACACACACACACACACACACACACACACACACACACACAACTATCTATCCATCCACCCAACTGCCTTAAAGTCTAATCTGCAGCAGCTTTACTTCCGACTTGAATAATTCCCCCGAAGAATATAAAATAGACCTACATTAATGTACGTTACCAGGTTACGACCAGCTTCAGTTGTAGTGCTGGGCTCTAGGTTCACCTCGTACATAGAGTGACGACACGAATCTGGCCACTCGGCTAACTTACGGTCGCGGCCATATTAGAACTGCATCTGTCACGTGACAGTGACGTGTTACCCTAGCTCGATTATTATCAATATTTACAATAACTGATTAGATTAATACATGTTTTCATTAGACAATAGTATATATTTCAATAAGCTATATATCTGCAGTTTTTCGCGTTGTCTAACAATCAGGCAGTAGGTGAAATATAATTAATATAAATTACATTATTTCCCTTAGTCGGTTGATAATTATGGATATTATCGTATCTAATTATATATACTTATTTTGAATTTAATTCCTAACTGTAATTTATCACTCTCAAATGATAAACATGTCATTGTTTACTAAAGAGTGTAAAATAGGCCCTCCGCGCATTCTTCTGAGTGGTGAGGCTTACGACGACTAATCACCATTATCCCGGAATCTACTCCTACTGCGAGTGCCGAGGGTATTACTGGTGCAAAGTGGAAGTAGTCCCGAGGTGATCCGATTGGAATCTGGCCTAACGACTGTTTGTGGTGAGTAGGTGTACCGTGTACACCCTTAGGTATAGACACGAACAGTATGTTTGACATGGAGAGAGAAGAAAAAACAACAAGACACGAATTCGCACAAAGACGCACGCGCGGTAAAAACGAAGTGAATGGATGTGGTCTTTTTTAACGTAATCCTGTGCGACATGTTGGTCTTATGTGTATTCATGCAACCTAAGCACGAACCGGAGAGACCACGTTAGTATTGATTTATATTGCTTTTCTTTTTGAGTAACGAGTATTTACTTTCTAGGATAGTTTTGTTTGCTAGGAATATTCCATCCTTGTAGTCAAACTGAAACAGTAGCCATCAGTTAGACGAGCAACTAAATTACCAGGATGCAGATACGTTTTTTTTTTATTAGAATCGAAGAATTCCGATGCTGGCCTCTATCATTGACATTGAGAACATGATAGAATATTGATTTCTCAATCGTGGTTAAGACACATATTTTACAAAATAATGCTTTGCGTGGTTGTCAACGATTGATTTTAGTTGACGTAGACATGGTATTTAACAATACATCCCTGAGAGAAAAAATTAATCAGCATACTAAATATACATTTCAAAGTCGATCTGCGATTCTTTTTCCTCATCAGGTTTGGAGTTATCTTATAGAAGCGTAATTCTTTTTGTTTTTGTTTCCGAATCCTTGACGCCATTCTTACAATTATTCCGTTTGTATCATATATCCATTGATTTGATTGGCTGTATCACATACTGTGTACGTCATGGTGCTCTGATTGGCGATGGACATCCCTTAAACCAACTCGGCTAACATATGGGACTGGCTCACAGTCCTCTCGGCAATCTCACGGTCGCTGCCATATTAGAACTATATCTGTCACGTGATAGTCACGTGATACCCTAGCTAGATTATTATCAATATTTCCAATAACTGATTAGAATAGTGTATTTCTGGATTAGATACTAGTATATATTTTAGTAAACTATATATATCTGTAGTCTTTTCACGTTGCCTAACAATCAGGAAGTAGTTGGAATATAATTAATATAAAGTACTGGAGACGGTTGATACAATACTAAGACAATCATGACTATATTATGGTTTCTTATTATATATAATTCTTTTGAAATTAATTCCTAACTGTAATTTATCACTCTCAAATCATAAAATGTCATTGTTTATTAAAGTGAGTAAAATAGGCCATCCGCGCATTCTGATTGGCGATGAACATCCCTTAACTGGAATCACAGGTATTCAAAATAGTAAACCTGCCACATGGAAATCCTATTAGAACGAACATATCAACTAAGGTTGTAAAACAAATAACAACATTCAATAGCATATACTTACACCAGTTTCACACCTTCTTCTGACAAAGTATGGATATCCAGTTTCTGTTTGTTGTGGCCATCGTCAGGTAGAGTGACGGAGTCGTTCTGGTATACGCACGACGTCAGCTGTAGCGACGACGACGAAGGCAGGAAGTGCGCGCCGTCTTCCGTCATAATCCATATCCGTCCTATACGTTGACATCGTCGAAATACAACTGAAAAAAAATATAATGAGAATAAGAGATGTTTACAGTTCATTTCTTCATTGAATGTGTGCACTAGTAATTTCCTATAACATTCCTTCATGCATATGAGCGAAACTATCTTGAAAGCATCCAACCGTCCTATAGTCAACGGTTGAGGTATGATTATATTTGCTTGATAGAATTGTGGTTTAGAACCGCTTTCACTCATTTAACGGCTTGTCGGATATGAACAGTGATGACTATCATTACTGTGTATAGAAGTTGAAAAGCTACGACATACGCCACGATTAACTGCGCTTGAATATGTAAGCGTCATATTATAGTATAATAGTTGAATTAATACTATCCTGATAATACAGAAGACAGAAATCGATATATACTAATATATATATATATATAATAACTACTCTCCCAGTACGGAGTTAATCTATCATAACATCTAAATGTCGGGTGCATTATGAAGTTTTATTCCACAAACTGATGAGTTCCTATAGATAGTATACTACATCTGTGTGTACCTCGTTTTGTCCATTTAATAATTTTCATCCAAGTACGTCCATTAATAACCTGGGATTATTACTTCACATGTCTACCAGGAAGAATGCGCTAGAGTATTAACCTTTAATTTTCTACCAACAGCGATGCTGGGAAAATCTGTGAATAATTCATTGATAGTTGGCACAGTTTGCATTGTATTACCGTATGCTATTGCAACTTGGACAAGTACATTAACGGAAGAGTACACACGAGTATTACGTGCAACTAGCTCCGGCGTGTTCAAATAACATAGTTGTAGAACAGTTTTGTGAACAGCCGTTGTATCGTAATCTCATTGGAAACATGATTATGCAAGATTAATGTGTATTGTTGAACTATTGTTAATGTAATGGGATAAAACCGAACGCTATAAATGGTGTGATTCAAACAAAAGCACCATTTGCAAATTGAAATAGTTTGAGGTCGTTAGTTAATGTGGGTATATTATTTAATGAGATATTGGGTTTATTTGAAGGAAATAAGAGTATAGTAGACAAACAAGCGCACGTATACAAGTAATTCGGGCAACATTGCAAATATTTCCTGCTGGATTAGGCACAGACACAGCTCTTTAGGGCATCTCAGCTTGCCTTCAGCATGGAGAGAGTTAATAGTACAACGTCAATTATTTAACAGCTCATACATTTACATGCGTCACGCGGTGCAATATAAGCCTTGAGCTATGTTTTCGTGATTGAATCCATCTTACTTTTTCATCCGTTCGATGTGTGTTTTTTTATGTAAAAGACGGGAAAAGATATATTAACTACATACTGTTGTTAGAGAAAAACGACGTTGGAAGGTGTTCAGTTTTTGCAGAAATTCTAAGAATACGTAATTACTTTTTCTCGCCAGAATTTCTTCGCGAATAATAAAAGTATACAAATTAGATCTAATATAAAACGTACTTTGTAAACTAAATAGGTCGTAAAATTCAAGCTGGTAAATGACATGCATGTAATGAAGACACAACAACAAAGTCATCACTGCCGTGTATATTGTATGCGGAGACTGACCAAAGGTGCAACAATTGCAAGACGGGGATAGCCTTTACGCGACCGTGCCCTAAAATCAAGAGAATAACCAGGCCACGATTCTGTTTTCAAGAGGTGTCTGTTGTGACAGACTAAACACAACTAGTCCAAATTAAGTGTCAATCAATGCCCCAAAGGGACAGTTGCTACCCACACAAGACACAGATATTCTATGAACATGTTTCCTGAGAAGGATAGACCGTCAGAACCACCACCCCCTCTCCCTCTCCCTCTCCCTCTCCCTCTTACTCTCACTCTCCCTCTTACTCTCACTCTCCCTCTCAATCTCACTCTCCCCGCTCCCCTTCTAGCGAAGGCTATCCAGGCCGGCCATATGCGACAGACGCGTGCCAAGGCATCTATGACGTCAGAGGAGAAGCTATTTGATTAGTTGTTTTCACTTAGTCTGGCATTAAATTTCTTCTAGAAGGGTAACAGAGATAGTTGACTGGCAAGCAATTGAGAAATGGGGTTTTAGTTGGTTGGAAAGCGTTCGTTCCTATAGATTGATTATCCACATAGGGATACTTCTCCAATGCTGAGTGTTGGTTATTAAATAGCTTAGAGGATAAAGCACAATGACGTGGTCATTTACCCAGTTCCCCACATTCTCGCACCATATTGACACACATTCTGTATTCAGAAAGCGTTGTCTTTGCAGAACCAATAGCATTCTACAATTTATTTTGTACATGCAAGTGACAACGTTTTGACTATTCCCCACCAAAACAATTATACACTTTTGTTTATTCCTCTTGATTTGCTTCCTCTAGCTTTAACCAATTAATACAACCGTAATTTCAACCTCAACAATAGCCATAGCCATAGCAGAACAGAAAAGAACATTTATTCACTCAGGCTGATAACCTCGGCATAGAAGGAACATGGCAATCGCGGACAGGGATTTGCTAGGATGTTTCGTTTCATAACATTAATGATAACAGTACAGAAAGATACTTAAGTGTTACGTCGTTCCGTACGTACAATATTTCCTTATCTATAAAACTACTGTGTAAATAAATCTATCCATACAAATTGCTGTCTAATGGATCTATGCTCAACAAAATAAATTAAGAGCCAGCAGAGATTTCGTGGGGAAGCTTTCTACCAAATTTCAGAACTTGGATTGAATAATTTGGAATCATTCTTCTTCCAATGTATTTGCAAGTTCATGGAGCCTGTAGCTGTTTGAACATTCTTCGTTGTTACAATAATATAACGCTAAAGTTATATGCCCAAAGGGGCTACTGGCCCTGAATTAATTTTGTTGAGTATATATATATATATATATATATATATATATATATAGCCATGGCCACGTTTTCTACACGCAGTGCGATTCCTATTATATATTTATCTACCAAATAAACAAGGCATACTTCATGTAAACTAATACCGCATTGTCTGTCGATACCCAATTATTTCCTACCAGCGACAATGTACAGATCTTACTGTATAGGTGTTTATACGGCATCAGGCAAGAGTTAACATGATATATGCACAGATTGGCAATGCATCTTCATTTGATGATTTGGTTATTGTGTGCACAGGGATTACTTAGTCTAAAGGAAAATGTATACTCGCTGTAACGATGCAAGGGAACAATCAATTTGTAACTTAGATTGTAGCTGGAAAGAGCAAATATACCACATCGGCACGTAATTTGAAGATACACTAAGAGCTCCTGTGGATTTAGTCTAGCCTATTGGTAGATACGGACATCTGAAAATTAAATTGAGATATCTTTTTCACCCTAATCCCATATTTATAAACGTGTATGTCCTTTACGAGTACCAGCATTCGTAATGACAACAGTACTGGACGTTATAACGCCAATGCAATGATTGATCTGAAAATGATATATTTGGATACAGTGATGAACATTTTAGTCAGGTAGAATGTGAACCTAACCGTAAAGCGACGTAGACACACGATTTTATTACTTTAAATAGTAGTCAGGGGGATGTAGTCTATGAATCTGACGGTGGCCACCTTAACACCATTGGGCATTTTATTTATTTACGTCATTAGACAGGACCCCGTTTCAAATAGTGATTATGACGGTCAAATATGTGTTTTAATACAAACATATCAAATTTGGTATCAAATTAAAGGCAATAAAAAAGAGACTATTAAACATACGCAATAAATAAAGACAATCATAACTATAGGTCAAGTTAAGGTCATTTAAGATCATTTAAGGTCATACACGTTTAACCAAAACCGCAAAGTGAATTTTCTAACATAACTGATAATAATCTAACACGTTATATAATGGAACGTGTATAAACATTTCTTAATTAATTCTACAAAATATCCGCTATCTGTTAACGCAAATAATCGTGTTCATATCATGATTTGTCGATGAGGAATGCCACTGTGACAATGGCGGGGTAATCTAATAATACCATTTTACCGACAATCATGCATACAATAGGTTCTATAACATATTTTCCTTCCAGAAATATAGTTTTGAAAAGTTCTTATGTTCTACTGTTATATAGGTTAACACAAATTCCGTGTTAATAGCATGATCACTCGTTGAGTTACGCCAGTTTGAAAATGGTGGGGTACATCTAAGAAATACCAATTTTGATGAAATATTCGTAAAGTGTTTTCAGTGACATCTTATCAGTATATACATAGTCCAAAACAGCTGTTTATTATATTCTACTAAGTGTACCCTATCTGTTAAAACCAATATCCTATGCTACTTTGAACATGGTCGGGGGGCTCATCTAGAAAATACCATTTTGACGACAATTCTGCGAAATTATGTTCTATAGCATACTTGATTTCAAGAACTATAGCTCAAATGAGTTATTTTATTACATTCTACGACGTATCGTCTATCTGATTACATACATATCGTGCTTTCATCATGATCACTCGTTGGGCTGTGTTATTGAACATGGTGGGGGTGCATCTAAAAAATACCAATTTGGACAAAATATTAGTAAAATATGTTCTATAACACATTTCCCCCAATACCTATTCCAGATATAACATACATAATTGCAATAGTATATCTGATACATCAATATGACATAGTTATACACCAATAGTCGAAACCTTTCATGGCATAAATTGTTAGATCATTAGACGTTTGTACTTTAATTAAGTTGGACAATTCTCATTGGCATGTTGGTAGTTGGTAAATACTGTGTAATAGCTAATTTTAATAGATTATAGCATACTCATAGCGATAATTATGGCATACAGATAACTAGGATATAATAATGCAATTTGGTATGTTATAACTGGAATATAGAACATGCTTTACTCGTATTTTGTCCAAATTGGTATTTTTGCAATTCATCACCACTATGTTTTAACTAGCATAGCTAAGCGAATGATCATGATATGACCACGATATTGATGTCAACAGATATACGACAAGGTATAGCATATAACAAAGAACTGTTTTAAACTATATATTATGAAAACTATATGTTATAGAACATAACTTACACATCTTTCGCCACAATCGGTATTTCTTAGATGTACCACCACCATTTTCAAACAAACATAACGAAGTGAGTGATAATGAGAACACGATATTTGTCTGAACAGATTTACAACATATATGTAGTAAGAACTATTCTGAGATTTACAACACTTTGTAAATATATGTAGTAAGAACTATTCTGAGATTTATAACACTTTGTAGAATATATGTAGTAACAACTATTCTGAGATTTACAACACTTTTTAGAATATATGTAGTAAGAACTATTCTGAGATTTATAACACTTTGTAGAATATATGTAGTAACAACTATTCTGAGATTTACAACACTTTTTAGAATATATGTAGTAAGAACTATTCTGAGATTTATAACACTTTGTAGAATATATGTAGTAACAACTATTCTGAGATTTA
>JAUTBT010001273.1:0-10750 GCA_032361225.1 Lepetodrilus schrolli | reverse complement strand
CCCTATATATATATATATATATATAGGGCCCGTACATGTTCTATATGTAGGTGTCCATCTATGTGTGTAAATTATGTATGTATATTTAAAAACTATGCGTGTATAGTCGTATGCAGAGGTGAATGTGCGTATGTGTGTGCGCGTGTGTGTACTGGTCATGACTTAGTGACACACTGGCTAATACTGGGTCTGTTTACACCGTGTTGCACTGTCTGGTTGTCTATCTGTCTGTCTGCATAGGAATCCTGGTATGGATTTGGTAGTATGTACAGTGTGTCTACAGTGCGTGTACAGTGTGTATGGGAATGGACCACTGACAAACACACAATGTCCATGTTCTTTTACATACTGTCACGCCACATTATACGTACACTACTGCCAACCTAGTTAACAACTTTAAGGTTGACTCGAAATAGATGGATATGCTTGACACCATTTAAAGTAATTGCTTAGAAAATAATTCGTAATCGGTTGTAAATTAATTCGCCTTAATGAAGATGGATGACAATGCTACGTGTTGTACACTATGCCATTGTTAAACCACAAGATAAATAACTGCATGTCTGCGTTAATATGAAGTAGTCTACGTTGCTTACATCATCATGAACTGCAGTATCCTGAATTTGAAATAAAATATATCATTTACATTTATGAATATGACGAATAGTTAAATAATAGTTTTTGCTTTCTAAACATGTTATATTTACAAAATGGAAACATACGACAGTAATAACTTGTTTATCTTGCAAATTACTTTAGAAAGAAAAATATATATAAAATATGTTACTATTTGAATACAATGTCCATCCAATGCCACTCGAAAATTGGAATCCAGAAGAATGTGGTTTGAAGAACAGTTTGATAAAATATAACAAATGAATAAATATTTACTACAGCATTAATGAAATATTAATATTACATGATAAATAAAGTTTCTTAACAACTCATTTATAAAATAGCATTATATACGGTATAAGAAGTATACCAATATCGATGGCTGCTTGTGTTGCAGTGCATCAATGGCATGAATGCAAGAAGTAGTACCAACATCAATGAAGCCATTAAATATCAACAGCAGAAAGACCTGAAGCAACATCAATTATTGTAAAGTCTTTATCTGAATTATAGATTGATATCAAGATTTAATTTACGTTGATTTCTCCCATCGTAGTTTTCACTCTTGCCAGTACTAGCCAATGATCGCAGATACACTGCAACAATATGATCTACGTGTCTTGCAGGTTTCATCGAAGAGGTTTCCTCCTGCCGTAAACCGACAAGCCGAGACAGCGAAATATGCTTGAAAGTGGTTCTAAACCACAATTTCAAACTAAATTCAATAATTAATATATTAAGACACCACCTTTGAATAGTTCTGCATACTTGCTAGGAAATTTGGCAGAGATTTATGCAGAACACTCTCCGAGAAATAGCATCATGCCTTTTCCATATCAAAATGATTGTCACGTTTACTTACCTATATCTATGTCTGTATATTGAGAGACCACAATGGAGGAGGCGGCTGATGGGGATGGTATTGGCGACAAGCTAAGCCTGAGGGAGGACACACTGTCTCATGAATATTCATAGCATGTAGACACTGTGATCACCCTGAGAACAGCCGCCTTGGGTACAACATCTAGCGATCCGGGTTCATCTCATAGAATACACCGTGTGTTCTTCATGCATATGGATATGCAATTTCATATACTGAAGTGCTTCATTTACTAACAGCTCGTAAAATTTCAGTAAGTCTACCTTCATTCAACTAACCCAGGATAGTGGATCACCCTGTCAGGCAGAGGATGACCGAAGTGCAGCTCAATAAAGTTGCAAATTTACCCGAACCAAACCTAGGAAGTTCTCGAGTTATAAATAGTATTAATATTCATCGAAACTGAAGCTATTCAAAAATGTGAAAAAAGAGTTATCCCGGAAACTGATTTAATAGATGTTGCTGATTAACCTCGACCCAAGGGAGGACACACTGTCTCATGTACTTAAACACACGTAGACAAGAGTTACCGCCCGTGGGTAAAGACCAAAGAAAAAAGGCATGTCTGGGTGTCTAGAGTCGGCACCGTCTCCATGACCTCACGAGGTCTTCATTCAAGATCCCATCCATGTGTGTGAACACCTTTCCATTGGACTTCTGAAAATTTGAAAAACACTTATATTGAAACGGATATATACATGTAACATACACACTCTAGTCATGACTACATATCATGAGAACGGCATCCCATTCACGTCCAGGGTCAAATCATCTCGATATACAGGATGTACTAGTCATAGCTAACAGTGTTATACTAAATACACAACAGTTGCCCGTGTTTCGATCTTCATCAACAAACCAAATCAAGTATACATTAGTATTATTATACTCTTTACATCGTTCTGAATTAACCTTAATTAGCTTTAAATGTTGTACTTATTTTAGCTCATCGATCAAACGCATCTTCTTCATATTCTGCCACTGTCAAGCATCCTTGGTATGCTAATAACTTACATTCAAGGAGGTTTGAATATACTACTAAAACATAAGATAGCAGGACATATGCAACACCGATGCACTATTTGACTATTAAGTGAAAGATTTAATTTGAAATTGGTGTACCTAACTGAATGCAGACGCAGGACGAGGGCTCCACAGAATTCATCATGGCAACAGAGCTTCCACCTGAAAAAGGGGTAAATTCAAATATCACAGG
The DNA here is from genome assembly GCA_032361225.1 of Lepetodrilus schrolli. Taxonomy (NCBI): domain Eukaryota; kingdom Metazoa; phylum Mollusca; class Gastropoda; order Lepetellida; family Lepetodrilidae; genus Lepetodrilus; species Lepetodrilus schrolli. The sequence continues at coordinate 8,039 of JAUTBT010001273.1, read as the reverse complement.
GCACAAAACAAATCTACCTGTAATCCTTCAATGGTTGTGTGCGGACAATACCACACAGTATCTGTGTATTCGCTGCACACACGGCTTCTACTTTCGTATTCAAAACACGTGGCCTCATCTGTATACCTACGTGACCAGTATAATGAGCGTCCTGTACCCACGTTCACAATGGTCTGTGTATGTGTATCCGTTATGGCAGATGAATTTAACTATATAACTAAATTGAATATGGTGTAAAATATATTCCACATCCCTTCATATACGCATACGACAATGATATGTTATTGATTAACATCACCACTATCCGCTTTGCACATTACACCAACGGGGAAGATAAGGATGCTATATTATTCAATGCGTACGGTTATCAATGGTATGTATATACAAGCCTTGGCTTATTAGTCTCACCGTTGTCTCAATGGACTGTCATCAACGATAAAAGCCGACGTCCATACCACGAGGTATTCTGAACATGATTGGTGGAGATAGGCATCATGATCTATGTTCAAATTCGTCTACAGGTTTTCCTGTCTGTCCTTTAGGCCATTATACGATGTGATCTTCTTCTATTACTGGACATAACAGATTGCCTCATTAGCCCTAACCATGGGTACATATCGTCATACCCGGTGACCCTGACAGGTAATAAGAAGAAACAGAACTACGGAGAAAAGAGCGTTCCACGGTAATCAGGGGTGGGGGCCAGGATGCTTCAAGTGTTGACAGCTTCACTCTCGTTGGAGGGCTAGTTCAAAAGTTCAATAAAATGGTTGCAGTCCGAGGGAAAGTAGTTAGTAACAAGTAAAACATTGCAACATCGGCAAGTACTCGACGAAGGACAAAACAAGGTGCATTAGATAAGTGAGATAGTTCTATGCTATGTTTGATAGTTCTATGCCATATCTAATAGTTCTATGCTATGTTTGATAGTTCTCAGTATGTGGTAGAACTATGTGACTGACTAAACTCACCTCATTCACATCAGTAGAACGTCTAATCATCTCACAGACTCTAGGACGTATACTCATCTCGCAGACAGTCATGATCAGTTCTTAGGACAGGTTTCCTTCGACAGCATAACTATCATTTGCCATCTGCCGAGCTCAGGATACGATATTTTGTCTTGGTCGTTGTAATTAATAAAGGAAAGTTGTATTATTAGGCTTGCGCTGACTGGGATCTAGATTTGCCAGTAGGCATCTACACGGCAATGGTCAGTCACGGTCAGATGTTGGTGTACATCCCGCAACTGATGACCCTGTCTGCTGTCTACTGCCGTGTACGAGGCCATGAACCTCGCTGTGCCTCGGGGTTACGAAGGACTGAGACTGAGGTCTCATCCATGTCGCCTATACACAGCCAGACGTGCGACAAGTGAGAGATGAGACCCGTCCCAGGAGAAATGAACACTCTCCATGTAGTGTCACTGTCTATCAGTATCAATCTGCACAGCCATCCTGTAACCAGAGAACAGCCAACAAACTCCTCCTTTGTCCGGCAACAGTTCCCTGTGGCTACGTCAAGTGGACAACGGCCAGTACAGACCGACCACCTGGCCGGAGGGACAGACATACTAGTTTCCCTCTCCTTTTTCTGACCACCTACTAACGCCGTCCGGTGATTTATGTGAAGGAGGAGCCAGCGATTTCCCCCCTTGACCAATTACCACATGGTCATGGAGAAGAGGGACACGAGTTGAGGACCAGCCATAATTTACCTGTGAATTACGGAGCAGACGACATGTAGATCGGAGCGATGTCTGAGCAGACGACAGGGCAGGGTACGTTTCGTCCAAGATATGTCTGAGTAATGAAGCAGAACACGACGGATGGAGTCCTATCCCACCTGGGGATGAAATAATACCCTTCTCACTTACACCCTGGGTAGACCGACCCTTAATACCAGAAGACCAAGAGGCAGAACCGTATCATCATGCAAACTGCAGCATTTAACACGTAATTACAGCGATCTAACCAGTACTTATACACATGAACCCTGTAATTCCCTGCCCATTACCCAAATTGACCTTATAGGAAAATTACGACATGTGGAGCGATTTTAGAATAAGCGCAATTAAGGGTGACGATTGAGCAATATACATCTCTAGATACTTTGAAGCTGGGTCACGACAAGACGGGATGCTCTTTTCATAGGCCCTTCGGCGCTACGTATATAAAATGACGTTTAATTGTACCGTCACGGTACAAAGGCACAGGTAAACATGTAGGTATGAGCTGGAGATGTTCAACACGTCCACTATTGTAAATATCGATTAAAAAGAACAGTATCAAATCAGGGTGGAGAGGTGTTCAAAACGTTCACTATTATAATTATCGATAAAAAGAACAATTCAATTCAGGGTGGAACAGATTGTCGCATTTTATCCATATAATCTTTCGATTATACATTTTAAAGACATCACATGAAAGACATACGGTATAGAAATAAAGGTGTACACGTATGCGACTGAACAATGCCATATGAACTGTGTAGTTAGCAGGTTAGTAGGCACCAGGCGGTCGTCCTACGTTTCAAATCTGCACTGCACTCTATAGCTATTGAAATGTGACCGATGACGTCAGCCAGGTATGTATATGACAAATAAGATATTTCGGGTACATCCACAACAGAGTCGCAGTGATCTAATAATGAGGCCCGTGTCGAGCATCGGAGTAACCGTGTATCATTTTACATTAAATGACTAAAGTATTTCCCATTGAATACTGGATAGAGCCATCATGCATAGAAAACACGCACAATGAGAACATACGTAGTTGACCACTATACCTAGATTTATTTATTTATTTGTTTATTTATTTACTTCTTCTTGTTTGTATATATCTCATTGTATTTTTGCACCAACTATATTATTATAAATTGTAAATAGAGAGGACATAGATAAGTGTTTCGCTTTTGTCTGATCCTGTTGAATTTGGGTCAATAAAATATGTTGAAATAAAAATATACTTAGATTTATATACCTATTTACATAATTTCGCTTGTGCCTTTTTTCCATCATTAGGGAATTATACTAGATATATTTCCGTAAATTATCCCTTATTAAATTAATTGATCTGTCTCTGAAAGAATGTACATCTAAGAATAGTCACGACCCGTATAAAATGGACGGGGTTGTCCGACAAACAGGATAATTCTATTAATTAATTTTCGTCTGGGTGACGTTTCCGATGTATCATGTCCAATGTGCTGCCATCTGTCACCCAGGAAGCTAGTGTGTATGTTCCAGAGACCGTAGCCTCGCTACACCCTGGGCCCTGTCATGTCAGGGACGAGGAATATATATGGGAGCTGTTCACAATAAAACTTAGGGACAGACTTCTGAAGAGAAACACAGGGGATGTGCATTTTAAAATGTATGTCAACTTTCAAGAGTCCAGCCAAACAGACAGATTCTGCGTGTATTTAAGTTATATTGTATGTGTACAGAAACAGTAGACAAGTATATATATATATATATGGCCTTTATACACATGTGCAGGATGCCGATTGAGAAAAAAGGATTCGCTCTCGGCAGTGGCTGTGCGTGAAACTGCCTGTCTAGGCCCAATTGCTGGGAAGAGCTGGGTATATAAGATGTCCCGAGATGATACCAACGAAATAAATTTAATATAAATTTGCAAGATATGTGAATTCTTGTCCGACGTTTAAAGAGATGACATAGCCGGAATTTAGTTTCATTTACTAGTATTTCAATTTGGGACGGACAAGAGGGATCTATGTATAAGAATGTGGTATACATTTCAATACATTTGGCTTACAATATATCCCATCGCATCAGTATTAATGCAATACCAACCACGCCCTCTCAGGTGTGCCTAGAATGCCTGGACCTGATACTTTCACCTGTAATTAGCCAGCCTTTGAGATACGCCGCTAGTTAACGCTGGGCTAACTGTAGGTATACAGAATACAAATATTGACAGTGTTACAGAGTTAAGACTATGGAAATACTTGTATTGAAGTGATTGTTGCATTGCTCTTATCAGTATGAAGTCGGCACCCGAGTATTTACATATGAATGAAATCACCGTACTAGGGAAAATTCACAGTTTGGCTCAATATATTCTAAGGGCAAACTTAAAATTAGATCTATTTTCATTTCACAAAGGGAAGACACAGTCCCATTATTGCAAGATTACTCAAATATGTCGCGTTTCTGTTAAATGGGCTATATTATTGATGCGTTTCATAGTAGTAGCCCATTCGTGTAGACGCGTCGGAAGACTGATGATGAAAACAGACTATAATATTGTGCTGCAGTATAACAGTGAAGCTCGTACATACATACAATGGAAGCCTTTGTATAGTCAACCATTCGATTTTAATCGCCTGTTACGGTATGCATTGCAAAACCCGCGTTAGTATTCTGTTATCTAGCGGCCCATATTAATTCAACAGGGATAGCATCATGGTTGGTCTGTGATGTACATGTGCAGTCAGTAAGCTTGACGTATTACTATATAAGAATATGAAATTAAAGTAGCCCGGGTGATCGCCCACCAATTGGAGAGAGTTTGCAATCACCCACCCTAACAACCAGTTTCCACCCCCTCAGGCAGTTTCCCCACACAGGAACCAGGCGACAATGCAGCGTTGTTAGATAATGCAGTAATTATAGAGGAACTCGGTTATTGGTAATAGACACTTCAGGCAGTAATTCCAGCCAAGAGCATAGAGCACTTTCACAACAGAGCCTTCATAGAGCGTAGAGCACTTACACAACAGAGCCTTCATCCAATATCGCACCTATACGTAGGATGCAACACGGTGTTGAGGTTTCACGAAGCACTACGTATACGCCGTACAATAGTTCAGGTTCATACTTTAAACGTCTGATATTCACAAATATTTACATTTTATTATATACTCCCCATGGAGTAGAGGAAAGTGAGTGCTTAGAGATCCAATGACCGGATAATAACCTGACACCATGAACAAGCTTGTGATTGTGGATTTGGTGAATTATTAATGCATATATGTTATTATTGTTATTATTATTATATAAGGCATATATGCGGTTTTACTTTTAAATAGAATTATAATGATCAGTGAGATCCGCAATAGTATTTCTATATATACCGTATTCCTTTTGGCTACGATGGTTATCATTTAAACCTGTTACAAGCATGACATACCGACATTCCGGTATCTTACACAGTCGGACTGTAATCTCTAAGTCGGGCATGTCCTAAATCCCTTACAGAAACATGTTACTCAATAACTAAATTGATACAAATCCTTAAATGTTACTGTAGAATGTGGATGTATTTGCTGTAGAATGTGGAACACGATCAGAGCTGGACAGCAATGGAGTGGGGTGGTGTGTGTGTGGGGGGGTGGGGGTGGGGGGTGGGGGGGGGGTGACTAAACTTGTCGATGAAAACGTATTGTTGCAGGGGGGTGCAAGGGTGATGTCAATGAACTAGATCCTTGTGATTGAATACTACTTTGATGCATTGACCTAACGAATCAGATGACTCCATATCTTCAAGTCTGTATGCAACGCCCACATCTGACCCACCCCCCCCCATGTTCTCCCACTCTCCCACACACATTTCAAACATGAGTGGAATTGTCCTCTTAATGGACAGTCCGCCCTGGCTTTATGACGAGGAACACGCCCCAGTCGTAAATGCCGAGAGTGCTGACGGAGGGATTCGATATCAAGATCTTGTTCCTGTTGCCATCATAACTATGACAAGCTATGTTATATTTACATAAAGACCCACATACACATTAATAGCAGTACGTGCGGACTAGAGTTCGTGCATTTACTACATTAATGTCTAATGCCAATTAATGTATAAGCTTACCACGCTTAACAGTACCTATTGGTCATCGTTTAGACTATTCAGATATCTACAAGTCTCGTCGACATTTACATCCGCATTCAAACACGAGCAGTCATACATGTACGTACGAGCGACCATAGCACTAAAATAAAACGTTATATCAGAATACTGCGACACTTGATCTATGATGGCTATTCTTAACTACAACATACAGCAACACTCAAAGTAATGTACTTACAGCTGCACTTTTACATTGTGTTCCATTTCTGTCGTCTCTGTGGATTCTTTTCCATTTGGTTTCAAGTCCTGAAGCAAAGCAAAATGTCCTTGAAGTGAAAATGCCAGAGCCGTTGGTGGTATTGCAGGAAAAGTAAAACAAAAACCAACAGAATGTTCAAAAACATCAAGTTCTTCATTACATCTAGTCAGATGAGGCTGTGTTAATGAATACAGGGATATACACCCACCCTGTCATAGTCCTGTGGAGAGAATGAAAGATGGTCAGGTATTCATACTTATCGTGATTTGTCGCCAGCCCATCTTGAGAGATTTAGGGCTCTATCTGACACTGAGTAAACGTACACTGTTTGGAATGACCTGCTATCCAGTCATTGCCAACACAAGGTGAAATTGACTTTTGCCTTGTTCAAAGATTTGAGCCGCTGTGTTACAACGCGAAGGTAATTTCGAGCCATAAAGGCAATTGTTTTGGCAACGGTTAATAACCATCATGGGTGGATCCTGACGAGAGCTGCATGTATCTGGTCCTGACAGGGGTTTATAAATCTCAGCCCATCTATCTCACCAGCCGTACGCCTGTGTCTTGATGAATAGGACGCTTTTTCACGCGCCACTGAACAAGCTGACACAAACGTTTTCGTAGTTTCTAGCGGACAGAAAACAACGTCAAAATAAACTTCTCACAGTTAGTACGAGAAAGGTTTGTACAAAAGAAACAGCTCACCTGGCTTTGATATTATTTCACAAACTCGGGCAAGGTGTGGTGACAGAGCGACGAGCTTGATGTATATCTGGCTGAAGCCAGGTGCTAAAAGAATACGTTGTGAGCGGAGCGACTGGCGAGAACTGACCCGCGGCTTGCACGGAATGTCAAGTATGAAGGGCTGTCTGTCCGCCACATCACACCTGGTACATTTTGTCCATATAGCCATTGTCATACACTTGCAACACTAAAACAAACGTACACGCGCCGTCACTTTAGCTAGAAACAGGAAGAGTGTACATCTCTTTACCTGTGTATGTGCCTCGGCAACTCACCCACAGCTCAGTCTGTACCCAGCACTCTCATCTGGTTTGAATACCTCTAAAATCTTAGTATTGCCGTTGGCAAACAGGTATGCCGCAAGGAAATATGCTATGAGCGTCGTTTTTGAGCATATCGTCGCGAATCGTCAAAATTCGATTTCCAGATAAATTATCTCTCGTGTACATCAGAGACAAGAAGGCAAATGCTAGTAAAGTCTAGAGTCAGACTGTTGAGTAGAGTCGCATTATACCAACAGCAGCCAAGATAGATTAAACTCTCGTGTTCACTACGAGCGACACCTGAACCTTAATTTGGTCGCACGTGACGGTTTCAAAAAGATATCAAAAGAAGAAGGTGAATATAGCTGACCCTAAGAAACGCTATGGGGGACAGAAGGAGACCGAGATTTGGGAAATCTATCTGATGCGCAGTAATTTCCGATCTATCCCAAATACGCATCTGTATACTTCTGGGAGTTTTCTGGGTGCTTCAAGCTGCAGGTCACGACCTTAACTAGTGCCCTGTGGATATATTCCTGAATAAATAAGAAAAGAGCTACTTGATCCAATTCTTGTGAAAAACATGCTATTATAGAAATACTAATGCAAACAACGAGCTCAGTTTAGACTATTAGCGCCCGAGCAAATTGTAAGGAGATGTGCTATCGCCGACGAAACGATTATTTGTATGAAATAACATATTTTTGAAGGGTTCGCAGAAGCCACACATCACGTACATTGGCATTATGGCAGGGATTGAAGGTGTTAATTGGAACACCGTTGTCTTTTTCAAAGCAGACATTCTAGGACACTCTCTACTATTTATTTTAACCATTGGATGCACCCACTATATACATTAGTAGAGCTGTTTAACAAATGCAAGTTTAATACTCACTTCTGAATTGTTCATGTTGAATACGTTTGACAATATACGTGTTGCACATACAGTTATTAATATAT
>JAUTBT010001272.1:0-10751 GCA_032361225.1 Lepetodrilus schrolli | reverse complement strand
ACACACACACACACATAACTAATACTAATACCTGGATATCTGACGCCATTTGACAATTGCATAAAAAAATTCACTTACTTATATACAGGCCGATGTCAGAAACATATAAATGAATTTAATTAAAGCTATATATCGGTGTTCAATAACTACTTAACAAGTGTTCGAGATACCAAATTTGGTGTTATATGAAAACGTTAAGCTGTGTATTATGTAGTGTCGGCAGTAGAGTGTTAAGGCATAGCACCTTTCTTCAGCATATTAATTGCCTGGCCAAGCTAAATATGCATGCGACGCAATGCTATTGATAACTGTGTATTGGCAATCATAACTGCGACATGAAATTAGTTATTGTGACTGACAACTGAATATAATAAGCCCACACACTAATTCACCAATGTACGCAATTATGAATCAATATGGCTGAAAGTTAACTCATGTAACCAGAGCAAAATATAATGAAAAATACAATTGATCCTATGAATTAGGCCATCGTTATATTTAAAATATTACATTAAAACTGAAATGTGTTTCATAAATATGGTTACTGGTAGAGTTGTATGCAGGACAGTTATTACATAAGATGGCTTTATTATTAGGTCAGTATTTTCACTACAAACTGTACATTCCGACGATAGAAAGTCTGAATCAAATTAGCCAACAGGAAATTTAACAAAACCAGTATATCAGAATAATGTTTTAAAGACTCCACAACAACCTACAATGCCATTATACACAAACGTATACAATTCATTTCCTGTAAATTTTCGTAGGCATTGTGCCTTTAAAATCTGGTTCAGACTTGATTCAGACTGAAATAAAGTCCAGACTTGGTTTTAAAATACGGAGTCAGTGTTTCAGGTGTTACACCATTACCCAACTGGTACTAGCCGACTACACTGTAAATAGCAAAGTCTCATGTACTGAGGGTCTACTCTCTCTGTCGCGGTGTGTGTGTATGTGTGTGTGTGTGTGTGTGTTTGTGTGCGTGCGTAAGACATCAGAGGGAACGATTCATCCACTAAGCTAAATGTCCACGTGCTCTTCCTTAAATATATGCTAAAAGTGGCATTTAAGAACCAGATCTCGTAACAGGCAGATCATTGGATGTCCCTCTACACGTCTCAGTTTTAACACTACCAGCTGTTAACTCAACCCTTGTTCCGCAGAACGATCGTAGCTCTATGTTAATGTGCATAGTTACGACTCTCGTAGCGCTACGAGAGTCGTAACTCCCTTTATTGCACTCATAGCTCCTTGGTAATGTATATATAAGGGGTACGACTATCTTAACACTACGATCGTTCTGTGGAACGGAACCCTGATTCTCAATTGCAATTCATGTTAAGATAATATTTTCCTACTGATCGTAAAATGCAATGTTAAGATAACCGTGGATCTGGAACCTGAATCGCCATTGCAATTAATCTTAAGATGATGCTTTCCACCGTGTTCGTAACCTGCGGTGTGAACATAGTTTAATTGCGATTCCTTTTTTGTTGTTAAGTAGTGACTGTACTATCCATTGTGTACATACACTACGGAAACTAAATACGACTCTTCTTAGAGTTCGACGTAATACGGAGGTTTTGTTCCACGGCATGATCAATGATCGTGCCACGGTCTGCTTAAACTTGGCGGAGAACCCTCCGTATCCATTCAGAGGAACAGAGGCGGAGAGAACGTTGAACAAGATTTAACTGAATGCTTTCGATTATTCCCATGTCGATAAATGCTGAAGTAACAACACGTATACGTAGTTCCACGACGACAGCTTGTTGAACCCGAGTGACTTTATATCCAGTGCCCCAATTCATCTTGAGTTTAAGTCAACAATAATTATAAGAAAGCGCCCTAGGGATACACATGCACATGTATACTTGAACCACGAAGGGTACGATACGTTAATGCACTATAGAACTGTTCTTAACCTTACAAAGATGGGTGAACGTCATATGAATTTCACCCGTCTCAATTTCAAGTATGTACCAACATTTTAAATCCCTGACAGGAGTTCAACGGCGGGGATCGAACCGTTCTTTTACTGCTGTTTGAAATGGAACCCGATACTGGATTATCTGCCCCTTCTCGATTGCCACTGAAACGTATTATTAATAGACAATAATAACCCCCCAAACAAACTGATAAGTTCTCCGGTGATGATCCCTGTACAAGTCAAGTCAAGGAATTCCTCCGTTGCAAGGAGGTAATTATAAGGCAGCCTACTTGTAGAAGGGATACAGTGACGGATCTAGGCCCATTTGCAGGTGTGGGTGGGTGGTGGGTGGTGGTGGGGGTGGGGGGGGGGGATGTGGGGGGTGTGTGTGTCTCAATCTGTTAATTTGTTGAAGAAATATCCTTCATGTTACATGTTAAAGGCATACAACCACAGATTAAGTTGTCGTTTTGGACCGAATTGGAGTTAAAAATGCAAAGTACATGCACTAGCATACATATACCCGCTTTTGTACCTCCAGTTATCTTTTCACCGCTATAGGACAGGTAAACTTCAATTGCAGTTTACATTTCCGGTAAAACCCGTATAATCAGTTGGTAATTAATATACGGTAATAATCTCAACTTTCTATAGTTTAATAGTCTAATCATTGAACACGGTCAAAATAACCCTTCACGACTACTGGTACCAATAAAGCTACGTAGCTATAAATATTAAAAAAGAATAAAATAAAAACATATTGAAAACCAGTGGGTTATGCGGAGAATGTAGCTGGTTACCCAATATACTTGTTTAGACACATCAAATGTACATACTTTCATGTAACAATACGTTTGACCATGAACTATGTAAACTAACCCGTGATTGTATGATGAAGCCAACTACGTTATCAACGTAACGTTGCGATGTGCATCTGAGTATCATGGAGGCATATATCATGACCGGAAATACATGTATCATGAATCAACCTCTCTCTCTCTCTCTCTCTCTCTCTCTCTCTCTCTGTAAGTCGGTCCACAAACGTTATATTCAAATATACATTTATGGCAAATACCTGATTATGGTACATAGTAAACATGACGTTCGAGCTCATCAATATGACGTTATATAGTATTAATAAACCACGTCATAAATCAACGTCAAGCCAACGTCATCTTGCCATTTGGGAGTTTATTCTTAGTACCTTATAACACTGACTTTATACTAATTCTCTACATCGTTAGTTTTGTCAGTAATAATAATAATAGTAGTAGTAATAATAATAGTAATAATAATAATAATAATAATGATAATAATGGTTACTTATAATGCGCCAAATCAATCTCAGTAAGGCATGCTCAAAACGGTCATTTTTATAGATGTATCTATTCAGACTGAACGCCAATTTTTAAACGTGCAGATATTTGTATTTGTAACATCACTTAGCGATATACGGACAGTGAATGAGCTAGTGTCGTTTATCTGGTCACTCCGACGTCACGCAGTCGAAGATGTGTCACGCACGAAGTCAGACTTTTGTCTGATTTTATCAGACCATCTTAATGTTTAGGAAAAACACCGGCCTCCGTCAAGGCTTGGTTGTACGATTATTGAAGGAATGTATTCGAGGTCACCGACTCGCGGACTAATGATATTCATGAATATAAGTACGGATTCTGCTCAAAGAAGCGTTACGATTTTGAACTACGTTTGACAAAATGATTTCATATCCTAAAACTGAATTTTGTATGCCTACGTATATATAATAATAATCAGTGGTTTGCCTTGTTGGATGTCCAGCAGATTTGATCCATATGATATGGCCTACTTTAACCTTAGGCATGTTCTAAATACCACAATCTACCCAGCAGATAATGTACACCCGATGGTACATGGTTTCTCTGAATGCTAACGTTCTAACGTTGGAAACTAAATATTGTGTTTGGATGAACCCAATTTAGTTCAGAAGGTAAAATAAGTGCATTCTGGTATGCTAGTAACCTATTCATAAATGAATAAATGAATGAATGAATAAAGGACAAATACTGGTAAGTGGATCAGTGGTTGAATAAGTACGTAATAAATAAATACATACATAAAAATAAGTAAAATAATAAGTAAGTAAGGAACAGTAAGTAGTAACTAATGAAGTAAGTAAGTGAAGCAAAGTAAGTAAGGGAGTAAGTAAATAAGTAAGTACATAAGTAAATACATAAATAAGTAAAATAATTAAAGTAAGTAAGTAATGTAAATAAAATAAATAAATAAAGTAAGTAAGTATGTGTAAATAAATGTAAGTCAGTAATATGCAAGTAATAAGTAAGTATATGTAAATACATGTAAGTAAATACTATGTAAGTAATAAGTAAGTATGTGTATATAAATGTAAGTAAATAATAAGTAAGTAATAAGTAAGTATGTGTAAATAACTGTAAGTAAATACTATGTAAGTAATAAATAAGTATGTATAAATAAATGTAAGTAAATACTATGTAATTAATAAGTAAGTATGTGTAAATACATATAAGTAAGGAAATAAGGAAGTAAGTAAGTAATAAGTAGGTAAGTAAGTAAGGAAATAAGTAAGCAAGGAAATAAATAAATACAGCGTATTGAGTAATACATAGTTTCGTTCAGAAATATAATGATCAGCATACGCAGAACCGGTAGAACGAAAACAACCTACAGTGATTTTAGCTACAGTATACTAATCAACACGCTTCCTGTACATTCTACGACACTAAATTTTCTCATTCTAGATGTATGAAATAAACGGGAAATATGTTCGGTAACGTTGTAATCGGTTCATTTCCGGTCGTGACGCCGTCTCGACTTCTAATGCGTGATCAGCCCTGGCAAATGTTTTCATTATATAATATGTCTGCTTCACTGATTGTTACGTTACATATCGCTGCGCATTCGCTTATTTTAAAGGGACTGGGCGTGCCTTTATACTTTATATTTACCATCACATTGCTCAAATCCAGTAACACCATATAGCGGAACTAATCGACTGTTGAAATGCTTGTCTCTTTAAACTTTCTTTGCTTGATTCGTCCTCGAAACCCCGGCCTTTATGACTATTTAACATCCGTCAAATGTGAATATTGACAAGGAGACCAATAGCACTGGGTGCGAGGATGTGCTGTATTGGGCACAAGCAACTCTTTATGGCATTTCTGGTTGCGTCCAACATGGAGAGGGTTAATTAATACATCGTACGCTGGATGCTGCTCACAGACTGCGTTCGTAGTTCCATATAGGTGCATGTATTATGTCCCGAATCAGTGATTGCTATGTAAATGTCTTAATGAACATAGACTGTTTCCGAATGACCTTGGAAAAACTATAATAACAACATGTATAATTTATGGCTTGTTGGATGGACTATAAGTTATCTGGAATCAATTTCGTACGTAAGTCATTTTACATATATAGAAAACATGTAGAACACGATTCTCATCTAAATGCAAATTGTTACATTCAATTATATATATATATACATACATAAGTAAATGAATCTATAATTAAAGTCTATACTTTTAAAAATTCAATTTCAATGATACAAAGTCTTTCCTATCTTCGCTCAGTCGAGAAATCATAAAGCGATAGATGCACACATAGGTGAACGTCATCCGAGGCGATCTTTTGATAATTTTAAATTGAAAATTGAAACAAAAATCCCAGATTCATAGACTATTAGAATATTAGAATCGGAGATCTTGAATGATGTCTCAACTGAAAGTTGATGATGCAATCTAAACATGAAACCTGTTTGAGCAGAATGCAAATCGTACTGATGTGATATCAGCTAGCTGGGTGTCATCGTTTAATTTAAAATAAATGCTACATTAGTTTCTTTTACATGCATGCATACTTTCTTTTACATTCCTGTATGTTTTCAAGATTCAGTATTACATAATGGATACAATAAAAGCCAATACATGCTAGTTAAACCTTTTATGTGAATATGTGTAAATACCAGACATATTATAATTCATTATTCCAAGGGGTGGGGTGGGGCTGTACAACGTATGAAGTTAATAAGAATAATTTTTACTACTATATTACTACTACTACTACTACTACTACTACTACTACTACAACTAATACTACGACAGCTACTACTACTACTACTACTACTACTACTACTATACTCCTACTGCAGCTACTACTGCTACTACTGAAAATACTACAACATGTTTGTCGACAAAGTATTAACGTTAATTAAATCAGCATTTAGACGTTCACGCATTCTTGAACCGTTGACATCGTCAAACAACTACCGCAGAACTTGAAGTTGAAAGTGGCCGATAAATAGACCTGCCAATGTAAGGAATTACGCTCTCTGATGAGGCTCAAACATTGCAGTGTGTCCAAACACGCAAATCTAACGAGAAAGAGCTACCGTGGTAGGAATATCAGAGCCATGAAAAAACATCTCGACCATGCCAGACATACTGTGCTTCTCGAGGAGGAATCACGCCATGAGAACCTTCATGCCGTAACCGATCACCGTGTTAATATAAATTCGTTTTGACATTCTATAGGGACATATCACCGTAAAGCCAAATCCGACAAAGAAAAGCAACCGTATCGATATCACCCAAATTTCCTGTCAGTTCGGGGTAAACTGTCCTTTTCATATAACAAACATTGCGATTTCCACACCGCGTTTTGGGAGCGTATGCATATGCGCATGCCCACCAGATGTGGCTGTATATCATGAATAGTCATGAGTACGAGGTACCGTTTGACACCGGTCAATGCTCCTCATTTTTGTTTAGAGAAATTATATTGTGTGGGAGGATAACCTGCTACAACGCTGTCAGAGTTTGTTAGAAAGAAACAGCCTAGCAGATGAACAGAAATACACTTAGACGGAGCATCGGAAATCAACGTAGATGAATACTGTACTGTGGTTTGACGCATAGGCAAACGTCATAGTCTTGCTAAGTTACATACAAACTAATATTGCTACTAACTGTAACATGGAACTGGAACACGCACAGTGAACTTTGACATCAAGCCGGATGCACTTGATCTTTCTATTTTACAGTATTCTTATTAGGCGTTCCAGTTGTAAATTGTCCAACAGGTTTTTCATTCGGCTTCTTATACAAGAAATGTAATAACGCTTTGGCTGTGCCCTCTGTGTCTGTATGTATATTACCCTACTACTACTCTCCCCTCTCCTCCCATCTCTCTCTCCCGCCCTCCCCCTCTCTCTCACTCACTCGCTCTCGCTTTCTCTCTCTATGTCTATCTTTGTGTCTCTCTGCCTTCCCTCTCTCTCACACTCTCTTCCCCTCACTTTCTCTATCTCTTTCCTATAAATACCTCCTTCCTCTCCTTCACTTTCTCTATCCTTGTCCCCCCTCTCTCTCTCTCTCTCTCTCTCACACACACACACACACACACACACACACACACACACAATTATTACTAAAAGACCCCTTCGGACCACAATGCTATTAGACGGAAACCCATATATTCCTGTACTACCCCCCTCTCTCTCTCTCTCCTACCCGCTCTCTCCATCCTCTCACTATCTTTCTATTTCTCCACCCTATCTCTCTCTCTCTCTCTCTCTCTCCTACCCGCTCTCTCCATCCTCTCACTCTATCTTTCTATTTCTCCTCTCTCTCTCTCTCTCTCTCTCTCTCTCTCTCTCTCTCTCCTAGCCCCTAGGGGCTCTCCATCCTCTCACTCTATCTTTCTATTTCTCCCCCCTCTCTCTCCCCCTCTCTCTCTCTTTCTCTCTCTCTCTCTCTCTCTCTCTCAGCAATTTACTGGAAATATACGTTACTCATAAAAACGTTTTCACGCGACATGACCAAGAACTGTAGAATTATTAGCTGTCGGCTCCATTGATTAACACGCCATCTCAGTCTTATCCTAGAGTAAAGACCGTTAAGTCGCTAATTTGCTTCGAAACAGTGAACTAATTCTTCCATGTTCCACCAGAGAAAGCCCCTGTTTACCTGTCATGTTCTTGTCAATATAACTAGAGGAAAACCGAAACGTAATTGAAAGGCCGCGAACCACGAATACTTGGTCACAGTCATGGACTACAAAACAGGACGCCAAAATAGTTGATATAGTTGTGCCATAGAAACCGACACAGCCCACGTCCCTTTATTATTTCTAGCCTTCATCTATATAGATGTCATACAAGCTTATAAAATATATCAAATCTAGATCCTGAAATAGATTATTGATATTGGGAGTGGGTTATGATTATGATTACTATTACTACTACTACTACTACTACTACTACTACTACTACTACTACTACTACTACTACTACTTCTTATTATTATTGTTTAAACACATACATGAATCAGGCACAAATAGGACATTTGGAATGTTATTATTATTATTATTATTATAATCTTATCATTACTGTTTCAGAAAATAATAGTGCATATCAATGGAGTTGTTGATAGCATACCATGATACAAGTAATGTAATAGTTTGTACTTATTTCGTTCTTCCGTTATCATAACCACTGCTAATTACGGCATCTCAGGTCGTCTGCAGCTGGATGGAGGTTAACAATATTACCTTTAGTCATCCTAGACAAGATATAGACATAGGTGACTATACTGACGTTCCTAGTGTTGTCTACACACGGATCTGGATGTAAATAAAAGGAAATAGCTACATGTACTTAATTACGTGTAGAATGTATATCTACATGTTTTTGTTTTGTTTTGTTTGTGACTAAAAATAAATCGAACGTGAATTGACTGGATGAAATAGTAACGCTGTGTGTATATATATATATACTATAAACAGCTATTAATCGCTTACATTATGAGATATAGACGCATAACAAGCGCAACTATGTGCATCATTGCCTTCGCCGTATTTGATTATTCATCGTCATCGTCATCGTCATCGTCATCATCATCGTACTCATCGTCATCATCATCGTACTCATCGTCATCATCATCGTCGTCGTACTCATCGTCATCATCATCACAATCTTCATAATCGTAATGCTCATCATCATCATCATCATCGTCTTCATCATCATCATTAATAATATTATTATTAATTTTATTATTATGGTTGGAGCTGATGGGCATATTCATGTATATCTTTTCTTACTTATGCTAGCATTAATGGCACGTGATTCTTGGCAATACGTGTCGTTCGTATTAGGCACAAACGTGGCTCTTTAGGGCATCTCCGATTGCTTTCAGCATGGAGAGGGGGTTAAATGTAACATGTTATTATACGTTAATTATGAAGAGCGTGCGATCACGATATTATGTAGTGCCGACCCTTGGTTGTCGACGTACCACCGACCTTTGAGTGTCATCGTACCACCGACCTTTGGGTGTCGTCGTCTCAGTGATGAATCAGCATGGCAGCGTATAGTTATCTCGTTGCCAGCAGCTATATAGAACGTGGCTGTAACTAGAATTCGCCGTTCTTACTGAAGTTTGAGTATAGATACAAGGCCTGCTAATAGTTAAATGTCTGGAGTTTTTTGTAATATACCGGACACTGTTCCCCTCCCCATCCCCCCTTCCCCTCCCTCGATCTTCCCTTCTCTCTCTTTCTCTGTCTCACTGTTTGTGTGTTTCTCTCAAGATAACCCAAGTCGCTCAATACATTGCGTTGAGTAGAACCAGCGTTTTACTGCACAGACAGTATAAGGGAAGCAACTCCGGTCTAGCATACACGCGTATGTTAAACTCATTTTGCTCATATTATTGTTATAATTTCGTATGATCTTAATATAGAAATCGTATTCATTATTATTTAGTGAACAGCTTTAAGACTTTATTAAATGCTAAACCATTGCAATTGGAATTAATTAGCCTGTCTTGAATATTGCTAGCGAAACTAGTTCAATGTTTCTGCCAGGCATATCACCATCAATAGGGGCCTACATTACGACGGAAGATAATTGTTGCATGAAATGTTATACTAGTATATTTTTACTCTTTCCACCTTTTTACATAGCATTGCTACATCATACGCAAAAAAAACCATAAAACGAAATCTACAAACATGACATTATATATCGCCAATGACAAATGTTTCTTCTAAATTACCGACCGCGGACAGCCTTCTTATTGCAAATACAAAGGATTGTGGGACAATAGGAGGGGATATGCGCTGAAGACTCATGTAATAATCAGAATGATCCTCACCAATGTCAGAGGTTTAATTAATTTGGGAAATGAATTTTTTTTTTATATATTAATAAAACATCTGAAAAATAATTCAGATGTGTCGGAGAGACACTTGCATCAGAATATGTAACTAGTGACATTTTTCTTTCACAAACATAAATTTTCAACTTTAAACAACCAATATTGACAACCATTTTGACGAGTATATGTTTACTGGTAGATCAGAACCATTTAGGTGAAACAACTTTGCTTGTTTGAAATGTCTAAACCGGAAATGTCCTCGTTCCCAAACGGAACGGAACACCTTCGAAGTATTTCTCTGTACTTAGTAAACATAATACGCCTACATGTAGAAAGTGCAAACTTGATACGTCAAGTTGTCAGGGAAGTTGAAGGGAAGTAATTAATTAACTTTAAGAATATATGCAATATTCTAGAATTAATTTACTTATACTTTAACGGAAGCAATTAAATTTAAGAAGACATGCAATAGTCTAGAATTAATTTACTTATACTTGGACGGAAGTAATTAACTTAAAGAAGATATGCGGTATTCTAGAATTAATTTACTTATACTTTAACGGAAGTAATTAAATTTAAGAAGACATGCAATAGTCTAGAATTAATTTACTTATACTTGGACGGAAGTAATTAACTTAAAGAAG
>JAUTBT010001271.1:0-10752 GCA_032361225.1 Lepetodrilus schrolli | reverse complement strand
GCCCCCGGGGCGTGATTTGAACCTGGAACCTTTGGCTCCGAAGTCCAACTGTTCTACCACTGCGCTACCACCCGCCCCCGCTATGCCTTTAAATTAGGGTTAAAATATATATTAATAATAATTACATAAAATATAGTTTTACGTATATGTTAGTATATAAATGGTATGCAATCGCCATGATATGGAATGGAGAGAAATTCACTCTCTCTCTCTCTCTCTCTCTCTCTCTCTGTGTGTATGTGTGCCTGTGTCCCTGTGCGCGCGCGCGTGTGTGTACGTACGCGTGCATGTATGTTTGCATTTATATATTCAGAACTACAGCATTAAAACAATCCGGTCAGGCATTTAATCGACCCGACAGAGTGGTAACACTACCGCATAGGGTAAAAAATACACAATACATTCGCTAAACTGATCATTGCGCATGTGCATGTGACATAACCTATTTCCTTCCTCGTCGTGACAACACAAGAAACTGTATTATCCATTGATACAAATTGAAATACACTTACCTGAATATGTTGAGGACGGTTCACCTAATTCAAAGATACAACGGTTGGTTGGATTGGCCATGGCTATTGGTCATTAACAACGTGTTGTGGTAACTTACAGCGGTAACATTTAATGTTAGCGACGGCGTATAATGTTACCGACAGGGTGAGTATCCGTACGTAATGTAAGGTTTACCTAAACCATACCGGAACGTATCAGGGGAGAGATACCCTTTCTATGCCCCGGCTCCAACGATGTTTTATTACGCATAATCGCCCCCTTGTATTTCTACACAACGAGGAAACTTGTATATACTAGTAGACCTATATCAATGCTTCAGCATGTCCACTCAATAACAAGAGACTCGTAAACATAGGCTGATGTACATGTACTATTTCAGTTCTGGTGGAAAACAGATTTATTTGAACTTGTAATAGTAGAAACGGAAATCGAACTCTTTTGAAGATTGACCTATATATATATGTATACTGGTTCACTGCTGCCCAAGACTGAACACAGTATATTATAAAGGAATATAATATCGGTCACAATAAGTAGTCACGTGACCATCAGAGAAGAGATGAGGTCGAGAAAGTTCATGATACTTTTAAGTGTCAGTGAATGATCGCGATGCTGAAACGTAAAAGTGAATGTTACTGTAGCATATTTGTTGAGGTTATATAAGCTAAAGTGACTGAATTAAATGTGATTGCTAAATCTAATTTGGTCTAAACTTAAACAATGGCTCATCAAATATGGGTATGGGTTGATTACGTCGACAAGATCACGATTTCGTCATATGCGGAGAGTTTAGCATGTTCCTTGTTTATATCTTCATTGTTTTATTTACATACCATGCCCTTACAGATAAAACCTAGTACGTTTAGTTTCACATAGAATAGGCTTTGGTACGCCTGCCATATACACATGCATAACAAAATAGAAAAGTTAAAAATGCTAATTTATACGTACATTAACTTGGCATACTTGTATCACTTCCGTACCTCCAAAAATCGCTCCATCGTGCCAAGACAAAGGGACATGTCTTCAGACCTCTCGGAAACATAACTTTGGAAAACTTTTCGTTTGACATTCGAAATAATCGGGAACTGCATTCTCTACTATGTAATTACAAACCAGATAAATTAATAAAGGGTACACTGTTGTGATATGGCAGGCGGGGCATTACTAATGTAAGATCTACAGCCTGTTCTAGAGAAGAACTCTCATTAGAGCATATAATTATCTTTATATTGACGGCAATTGAACAATTGTAGGGACCTGCTATAAGTGTAATTCCAATGCACGAAACACTTTTACCATTTCAATACTTCAAACTATGGTTAACTAAAACTATTGTAGCGATAAAAGTGGTTCCTGCAATCAAACTTACATTTGTAGCGGGTCCATAACATTTAACTTACTTTAAATTGTAGATACAACTGTTCTGATCAACGGGCAATCGGCCCCGAGCTACAATCGACCGTAAGCTCTTACGATAGGTTTACAATCGATTGTAAAGATAAGATAGCTTTGTGGATCTGGCACCTTAGGAATATTGTAGTTGGTTGAATTATATTATTATTATTATTTCAAACCTCTTGATTCGCTCATTTATATCATAGCTGGTTGAATACACTTGGTTATATTAGCCAAATTAAATGTAAGCAGTTTCAGGTAGAACGTTTGAGGTCAACTATCTCAGTGCCTGGGTGACCCTATGTCCCATCACTAATGTAGGCTTTCACATTTGACTCCACGTTCTTTCTCTGTATATAACTATGAGTACAGTATATGCTAGGCCCACGTCGTGATGCATAAAGCTGGATGTATACTTTCGACGCCGTCACACACCGCAACACGCTAGCATGCACCAGCAGCCGGCGCCAACCGGCGTTAGCCAGCGCCAACCGGCGTTAGCCACCGCATAGGTTTATACTTTCCACGCCAGCGAGCACTCGGCGTATAACACTTTCCAGAGTTAAACTGTGTTGAACTTTCCAACGTGTGCCCTTGCATACGCCGGCAATTCAGCCAATCATAAGTAGCCACGTCCTTTCACAACACGTGCACTCGACGTGGGAGACATGGACAACAATGATGCGAAGGTATGCGTCCGTGCGTTTACCCTTGGGACACTGACGTTAAACGCGTGTTCATGTCTGCCGACGCTCGTCAGTTAACGCCGCGAATCGGCGTAGCCTGTTGTGGCGTGCGACGGCCGGTGACTGCGTCAAAAGTACAAACCCAGCTTATTAAAGTCTAGAGTAGTCTATATAATACGTATGTTCAATATGACCCATATGCACTATACTCATGTGGGTCATTATTGCTCTCAAAATAACTACTATTGTAAACATGTTTTGTCGATATGACTTTTATTCTAACATTAAGGAATCATATCATGTGAAGCATAAGTTTTATTCCACAATAATATTTCAAATGCGAGCTGTTTAACTGCCATTAAAATATGCTAATAAAGTTTTGCCATGAAAGTGACACGACCTTGAGTTAGTTGCTTCATCGCCACACGTGGTACAATGACTGACAGGTGTAATTGACACGTTTCTAACCTTGCTTCGGTCATAACGTATATTTCAGCGTCATAGGATGCCACCTTTTGCAGTCAATCTTTTCACGAGTAAATATATGCTCTAGATGCCAGGAAATCGCATTTTTGACCACGTAGTGTTAAAAAAAACAAAGACAAAAACCAGCCTGAAATGTCTGATTACGCGCTCTTGAATAACATAATTAAATGTGTACATGTTATATAGCCATCCTGGAAGTCTTTTAGGGTTTTGTAGTTTCCAATTCAGTCTTCTGAAATTGTAATTTTTGGGGAATGCCCTAGGAAAATTAAAAGTTAATGTGTGATTTTACAGCCCCTTGGTACAAATTGAACAGGATGTCACTTTCAACCACAAACTGCTTATAATTAGGTCAAAACAACTCCATATCTTGTTCTCATTGACATACACGTCTTACATGTATATACAACCGTTTAGTGTGATACACTGGGACAGATACATGATGCTGTAGCCTACATTTACATAATCCGCTTTTGCACATTTTAACCTGCAATTCACCGTACCGTGAGCAAGCCTGTCAAATATCATGTCCAACAAAATTATATGACGAATTATACTCGGCTTGGAAGTTGAACGTGAAAAACCTTAAGGTCTGCTTTGTACGCCGGGAAGACGAACGATCATGGTATTCAACACCGCTCTAACTAGAGGTCGGTTTAAAATTAGAATCGAGGGACTTTGTGGAGATACCGAATATGTGATGCGAGTATCTGACATATACGACTGCTTTAAATTGGTCACGAAGCGTCAATAAAATGTTATAAGGTCGTTTCCACAGCAGGAAGTTCATGGCTATGGAACTCCTCATGGTATTGAGAATGGACGTGACTGCACACAGATCTATCAATCTATAATGGTGTAGCACTAAGTACATGTGCGATTTAGCACATTGCAGACACAGTGTTGTTATTAATAGTATGACAGTATAATATCATAGATAGCATAGCAATTTCATGGTTGAACAAAAATAAAACAATTGCCACAAATGTCTTTCACAAGTGTCAAGGACCAGGGTGATCAGTAATATCTATATGTGTTACGGTAAAATTCAGGCACCACGGCTGCTACGGATATAAACAAACGATGATTACTACTGTATATAGAAATCATGGCATCTCAATGGCATCTCAGTGACGTGCGACTGCTATCATGGATACGACACCGTAGTTTACGAGATTCTAGTCCAAAGCATCACCGCAGACCTCTACCCTCCCTTAGTTAGTAGTCATAGAGGCTGATAAATTCACGTTAATACTCGATACTGCCCGGTCCGTTTAGTTTCTTGGTATTTGATGATGCGCATATCACTGATACTTGCAAATCTGGGGCCCTATCCACAAATGTATCTTATCTGTACAATAGATCGTAAACCTATCGTAAGGTAATAGTGGTGGTCGCCGTATACATCTTACACTAGGCTCTGTGGATCGTACCCGAGGCCCGTTTCACGAAAGGGTCCTGGCCCCAAAGCAGTTCCTTGCGCTGTGCTTTTACTATAGCAGGAAATGACGTACTATACCTCGATTTACGCCTTGAATATAAGTACGACCCTTTCGTGAAATGCAGGCCCGTACGTTGCACTAAAACGTATAGGTGATTGAATCTTGTCGCAGTTTCTCACTGTAATATAATAACGTAGATCATTTACAAAGTCTGCGTCTTGAAGATGATCGGTCTGGCAAGCACGCAGAAATAAGGTAACTCAGCCCAAGCAACATGATAAAATATAACTTTAATTTTGAGCAAAGTACAAACTCCACATTGACAAAGAGTGCCTCTTCAACAAGCCAATAGACAATAAATAACCATATTCCACAGATGTAAGTGTGATTTAGATCCCAGCATCTATATACACCCAAGTGTTAACAAAAAGTTTATGCGCATTATTGTAAAACACTTCACATGAAATTAAATACGAAATGAGATTGTGATAGTTAAACTATTCACGTAGGCTGACATTTCACAACCATGAATAATTGGAGATGTTTAAATTTGAATTCAGTCAAATACGCTACAAATGGAAAATGAGTATATTCGTAATCTATTTCCGTCTGCGTGTACTGATTAAGTATTACCTATATGCATTTCATATTGATTAATTAAATATCGTGCAATGAGGATGGGGCTAATGCTGTCTCTCTTATTAGCCCCAACCCAGAATTACACAACACATTTAATTTTCAGTAATGTATTACCTTCAGACGACGAAAATAACTCATAAGCTACTGTACACACACGTGCATATTTTGCTTTAAGGAATGTGAGGCTAACTGCGAGATCAAACTACATGTATACGTGTGTTCATGATCAGCTCACATGTTTAATAGACAATATACTAGTATTAATTACTAAGGTAATTTCATCGGTAATTTACGTTACATCCTTGTATAGATCTAACGTTTCTATGCGGAAGGTATACCCACCATGAGGTATACATTCACGTGAACCAATTTCACGTGCAATAATCATAGATAAATAACATTATAATGTCAATACATATATATTACTACAAAGTCGTGTCTAGTGACTGTACAATAACCAAAGCGTCTATTCAAGGTTGATGTAGTTAATTGTCGATGAAACAGTAATTACTATCCTTTATATCAGGGAATAAGTATCCAGTATTAATTACTAATGAGTGATGCAAGACCGACATGAGTGAATAAGGTAGTGTTGCATCTCATAGTAAGCTTGTACACAGTATACATAATATGGTGTATTCATTGTTCCAGTGTTGTATATGTGGTGTGCGATATTATACTGCACTTACAATACGTAATTAATATACTGGACATAGTCAAGCCGAA
This sequence comes from Lepetodrilus schrolli, assembly GCA_032361225.1. Classification (NCBI taxonomy): domain Eukaryota; kingdom Metazoa; phylum Mollusca; class Gastropoda; order Lepetellida; family Lepetodrilidae; genus Lepetodrilus; species Lepetodrilus schrolli. Next base: position 4,862 of record JAUTBT010001271.1, on the reverse strand, counting down.
TATATTCAGTTTAAAAACTCTTGAAAGCATTGTCATATTCACACAACCATACACAATATGTACATTAGTCTACATGTATTTATCAACTGAGTCAAACTATAACATGTTGTCCACATCCGTATGCAAATTAGATGTCTAAAATAGATTGGATTCCTAATACAATACACGACTAAGATACCTCATTTAACATTGGAGACCTTTAATTATTTTCCCAGCGTAAACTTCAAACGCAAGAATTCCTACGTATTATATTTTTTTGAATATTATTTTGGATCACGTGATACTATTCACTTGCACGTTCTAACTTAAGGTTCGCTCACACGGATCGATCGGTTGTACGAGTCTGGTTCGATTGGTCGTACGAGTAGAATTTGTTATAGTCATGCGATCTCGATCGTATCGAATCGCATTGCATGTTCGCTCACACGTTGCGATTCGATGCATCGTTACAACCGATCGATCCGCGTGAGTTCACTTTACACTTCAACGTTGGCAAGCATGTCAACTATCACGTGATCAACCAAATTGTGTGACGTAATACGCAGACATTCTCGCGTTTGAAGTTGAACGTGGGAAAACTAAAAGTCGCTATTCTATTACAGAATCAGCCTTCGTCGATGTATAACAACTTTTGGAGTTGACTTCAACTGCTTTAGTAATTTTGACTTTTCATGCATAACACTAGCTTTGCGAAACTACTCCTCAGTTGAATAAAAATAAGCTACACATATGTAGGGCCTATGTATACAGACATCCATCCATCCATCCATCCATCCATCGTGACCGTATAAAAATGCATTAAATATCAGGCATGTATCACAACTATACTTCAACAAGGCATGACATCATCACCACGTAATGAAATGGTCAATAAATGCAAAGACGATAACTTAACGTTGGAATATAAATATGACAACGCATCATATGTCCAGAATATCTCACTATAAATCGTGAAACGATATGGAACCTTATTTTTATTGGTATTTTCGTTTGTTTGTTAGTTGAAACACACAGTCTGAAGCCGACAGTATGATAACTCCTGAGAAAGGTTTAAAGAATCACTACTACAACACAATATACTTTCATCAGAACACCATAATATCTGGATAAAACACCATGGATAGTCATACTCTCTTAGCAAACATAACGTGTGCCCCTTTGCTTTTGTAGAAAAAACACGATGATATACAGTAATTTGTTATTCAGCAATAGTAATGGTGGAATCTGTCATTTGATATATAATACAAATAAAACATAACTTTATAGTACAGCTTATCTATTGATAACCGTGCGCAAGATGTCTGCATATCAATAGCAGTACTCTTTTCTGAAAGAGTTTAAACAAAAACAAACTGGTTTAATACTGACGATGGCGATGACTACAAAATGGCCGACCTGTTGAGAAGACAACATGGCGCCGATTAGCAGGCGTTTCTATCAATGTTAGGACCTACCACGTGACAGGAATATATCGGCCAATCATATCTGACCTAGAAAAACGTACAGCCAAGTCCAAGGGTATATTTCGCGCAGCTCTCCTATCCACCAAGAGCCCACAGCGTTCTCGTAGATGGTGGATAAGAGAGCATCTTGGAACGATACCCCTTTGACTTGAAGGTACTCTGTATTAGTGGCAATACTCCGACTTCTCTTCATTGGGAATGGATCTCTCCCTGACTTCAATATACTGACAATAATAAAATACGCACAGGTACATTTCGAATTATATAACATTTGCATTGGTGAACCATCCCATTAATATCTTGGCCCAAGAACAATTTGTCCAGTAGTGATCGTCTTATTACAAACATAAATAGAAACACTAAATATTCATATCAATAATCAGATTGTTCAGATTGAGACTGAACCTCGGATCGTGTGTTCATGTTCCTCATTCTAATTAAATCCATGTGCCGGTAGGGCGACTTCCGGTCCCAAACGGAAGTTGATCTCTCATCTGTAAAACACAAACCACATAGGAAATAGCATGAATTAAGATGTTAAAATTAGCCCTAACACCTGAACAAGGCCTATGAATAGTTTACAGAAAGAAAAATACATACCTAAACAAGAATTGAATCATGTGATAACGTCGACGCGCTGCTATTGTGCATAACTTGTATTAATTGGCAAAATAAAATTAGGAAATGGTGTAATTTAAATGGGATAACGGTATGGCTTCGATCACTATGCAACCATGCATATTATTATGAAGAACCGAAAAGGTATGGTAACAAAAGTCATCGCCAATATACTTATTATCATAATACTCATTTATATATAAACAAAAAATACCAAATGGAAACGGCTACGTAAATGTAATTAATTCTGTGTTCCTTTCCGAAAACCTCAAATGCTGTTGCGGACTGGTCCCTGTCTGTTACATACGCGCGCATGCATGTGCTACACTGTATACACAATCATACTTGTATGCGCGCATACGTACCATAGGCAAGGACCCAGTCTAATACAAATGGGAATGGATTGGGGGTTCCGTCTACATACCAACATAACTGTGCTTGGTATCCATGGTAAATGAACTCATGAAAGATTTCCTGAAGCGATACGCTCGCTTCCTAACGTTCCCAAGAAATGGCGCAGTGGATAGAGTGTATAACACTGGGTTGATGGCTGAGTTCAGTGGTAGAATGAACACGGCAATCCAAGCATATACCTGCATCAACACAACGGCATCTATGTTAAAATACAAGACCGTAAGTACAAACAAATCCATATCTATAATGCCATGAGAATTATGAATGTAAATGTATTATAGCCTACATTTGTGCTTTTATTTTTTATTTGGGTATCGACATGCATAATAGGCTTTATACTGATCTATCGGCATGGTGGGATGAAAACCTACTGTAACTACATCCGATTCTTTCCTGTATGTGAAATTGATCTCACCGGCAAATACGTCACTCCCTAAATGTTCATAGACAAGCGTCCTTATACGTTAACTATACTAGTTCAGGGCAGAACAGCATGTGTACGTCAATACACTATATATAGGAGTAGACCGTACTCTATCCCTTAATTAAATGGTTAATTATTGAAAACTGAACATTTATTTATAGGGCCTACTAATCTAGTTATTAATATAATGACGGATGCGGATGTAAAATGTTCCCATATTTCTGTCTGGTAGTAAATGTCAGACAACGTCTCCACGGAAGTGGTAGGTGCACTACAATCACAAGATCGAATGTCCTCACCTGAGAAGGAACCATAGCGCCCCCTAGCGACGCGAACCCGAGCAGTATGATTGGCACCCAGCACAGGAAGTCTGTCATCACAATGAGCGTCATCCTCCTGGCCATAGCGGCATCCGACTTGGACTCGCTGGCCCTCACGGCTTTCCGAGTCCTCTTGGCCACGATAAACATCCACAAGTACGACAGGAATATGGCCAGAAACGACACAAAGTTGACCACCAGGAAGACGGCCACAGAGTACTCCCACCCCGGGGGCTTATCCGGTGTCACGTGCAGGGCCAGACACACGCCGGACCGCCCGTAGAACTCCTGGAAATAGTCCATGCCCATCAGCGGCAGCGTGGACATGAAGAACACCACGATCCACACGAGGACCATGACCACAGACGCTTCTTTGAGTCCGAGTCGCTTCAGCCGGAGCGGAAAGATGATGCAGATGAGCCTGTCCAAGGTGATGACGGTGAGCGTAAAGACCGACAATTCGCTGGAGAACGTGCTGATGAAACCCGCGAAACGACATAGATCACTCTCGCGCCAGAAGCTGTCGTGGATGATGTAGACGCCGCGGTAGTACGAGTCGACGACGGCGATGATCATGAGATACACCCCCATGAAGAAGTCGCCGATGGCCAGATTGGTGATCAGAAACGAATGGACCTTGAGGGGAAAACAATGAAAAATTACAATGTGTTTCAAAAACACAGCACGGTATTACACATGTTTGTTTTATTCAAGTATTCTTTTTCGTACACTACCATTGCAAGATTACAAAAGGTGGGATTAATGTACCCAAAATAAATCATAGTCAATAAAGAATCCATTCCTTTTATTAAAGAGTATAAAAAGAGTATGACATATTCGTAGGTCTAATAAATTGACAATTCATCAACATGATTCTACCCCATAAATGTATCACCTTTCCTCCGCGCAGGTCACGTGCTCTCCACCCAATCACAAGTAGATTTCCAAACGAGGCTACCATTCCTAATACCCATATACTGACTCGCAGTATGTAGTTGGACATTAGATCTTCACAAGACGAAAACTCGTCTGGCTGGGGATAACACTTATCTATTGCCTTGGCCAAACAGCAAAATCTGAATTCATCGGTGTATCTGAAACGGAGAAAAAGTCTCAAATGGAATCCAGAATTGTCTTTGTAGTATCCAATTAGAGCTATATACCTTCCAGCTGTACCGCTTGTTCTTATATTCCTCAGCCATGGATAATATAGTTTTAAATTTCTTCTGATCAGGTTTCAAATAGACATCTATTTTTTTTTAAACTTCTGATTTTGATTCATTGACCGAAATATTTTAAAGAAATGAGAAGAAGTGGAAGGTCACACTGTCATTTGAGCATAGGCCTTTGAACTTTATTAATTCATGCCCGCATCAGGCTTGGCTGTAGTAATTTGAATGCTCATCTGCATGATCGATACCTAATAGATAACCCTAAATGTCCTTGTGGAAGTCGTAGTGATACAGCGTAGCATTCCTTTTTCACATGTCAAAAATATACTAATCTCAGGAATTCAATGTGTTTCTATACTGGTAGCAATGGTATATGGGGTTTTAAGTCGCTTTCAATATTCTTTCACTTATATCACGACTTGTCAGTTTAGGGCAGGAGGAAACCCGCAAC
>JAUTBT010001270.1:0-28995 GCA_032361225.1 Lepetodrilus schrolli | reverse complement strand
CTACTACTACTACTACTACTACTACTGCTGCTGCTGCTGCTGCTGCTGCTACTACTACTACTACTACTACTACTACTTCTAATAATAATATTTATTAAAAATATAATAATAATATCCATGATCGAAAAATATCAATTGATAATAATAATAATAATAATTATTATTATTATTATTATTATTATTATTATTATTACGATCATAGTGTTAAATTCAATTAATATTATATACAATATATTATGCAAAATTACGATCTCAAGGTTCTAAAAATTGCGTACCTATTTTCATATTTTGTGCCCGTCCTCGTGTCACAAACTTTGATTTGACACCCAGAGTTCTTACTTTTGTGGCCATTGTTTTTGTACTTACGACTTAATTAAAAATGACATTATCAGTGAAGAATTACCACCCCGCAACCTCTGTCCTTCCACCACGAGAAAGCTTAATATTTCACTGTTATATTCATTTAATAGTCTAACCGTGTGTGCGTGTGTGTGTGGTGTGTGTGTGTGTGTGTGTGTGTGTGTGTGTGTGTGTGTGTTTGTGTGTGTTTGTGTGTGTATGTGTGTGTGTATGTGTGTGTGTATGTGTGTGTGTGTTTGTGTGTGTGTTTGTGTGTGTGTGTTTGTGTGTGTTTGTGTGTGTTTGTGTGTGTATGTGTGTGTGTTTGTGTGTGTGTGTGTGTGTATGTGTGTGTATGTGTTTGTGTGTGTATGTGTGTGTTTGTGTGTGTGTTTGTGTGTGTGTTTGTGTGTGTGTTTGTGTGTGTATGTGTGTGTGTTTGTGTGTGTGTTTGTGTGTGTATGTGTGTGTATGTTTGTGTGTGTGTTTGTGTGTGTGTTTGTGTGTGTATGTGTGTGTTTGTGTGTGTGTTTGTGTGTGTATGTATGTTTGTGTGTGTGTTTGTGTGTGTGTGTGTATGTGTATGTGTGTGTTTGTGTGTGTGTGTATGTGTATGTGTGTGTTTGTGTGTGTATAACTACAACAACAGCATCAGCAGTGGCTACATCCCTAATCAAACAACCAGGCAATCAATCATCCTATCAGCGCCAGACAGTACATATCCAAATGTGTATATTCAGCACATTCCCAATGGACAAGTTCACATTGGCATTCTCAATGGATATACTTACACAACCCCACATTCAAGGGTGAAACGCTGATCTACCGTTTATTTGACTGTCACACAGATGGCTGATCAAGCCGTGTATACGAAGGTCACCAAAGACAAATGATCATGTGCGTTTCTTCCTAAAACTGATCTACCGTTTTCTTGCACCGTTTCTTGGACTGTTCCTATGACGGATAAACCGTTTCTTGGACCGTTTCTTGAACCATGTCTTGGACCGTTTCTTAGACCGTTATAGTATTACTATTTTACTACACTTTGCTAAATATGCGGAGTGATGCCGTTCTGCCATGCAACAGCGATTTACATATTGGAACACCATTGACAATTGGTAACATTAGATTCATAATCAATACTTAAATCATGTCTTCTTACTGTTCAACTAGTATGGCTATTATAACATACCATACCAGTTATATTCTCTATAATATATATTTATGTATTTTCTCATATGTAATCTCTTGTACCATCGTATAGGTGGTTTAGAGAAATAAATGAATCGGAATCGGAAATGTAAGCAAGAAATGTTGTGCATATTGTATCGTGAGATATCGAGGTCATGATCATATATTTCAATGTATGAGTTTACATTATATTAGTTTAACCTTAATACTAGTAACTTCACGAATTGTATCTCTAAGAACTATTACTTCGAAAGAGTCAAATAATTTATATCCACGTTTTGATACCATCCCCGCACCCAACGAATCTTCTGTATTGCACGAACTTTCATACTTTTTGTTCACAATGTTCATGACGACACCTGATATGTGTGTAATGCATGACAAGTCGGCTTCGTCCATGTATACTAGAATACAGATATAAATGTGCATTTGTGTACGCTTTGCAACTGAAGATAATAGTAAAGCTTATTAATGAGGTATTATGCATCTACATAAAAAAAAAGACATACATGATATTATTGTCGATAACGATATGTTTCATATTCATGATATTGTCATTTGACCAATTGTCATTGGTGTTCGTAAATCGCTGTTACATGATAGAAAGGCATCTATCCGCTACTATAGCAAAGGTGTGAAATGAAATAGTAATGTTAAATAGACAGAATTTCTATTTGGCGATTCCTACGAAGTTGTAATTTTGGAACTGGTTGGGTACAAGTAATTCATAATACTGTGCCAACTGTGAGTGACCCTCGTTAAATAGGTTTTGAGTTACGGTACACACAGGGGTTTGCCAGACTATCGTCAACAAGTGTAACATATATCTTTTTCGGAGGGACAAATTTATTAGTAGTATAAAATTGTATTGATTTATCTGTTTACGTTACGCACGATCTCATCGCTCTAGAAAAAGTATAATATATGAAAGCAGAAGTTACGTAAACTTTCGTATTCTTCCAATTTACACAACAGTCAGTAAATCTCTCTATAGTATTGTGATACTTTACAGTAGACATCTCATATTCTTGCACATTCACTTGGAAACTAATTCTGTAGGGTGGATAATGTCCTCCAACTCGCTTATTGGCCCGAACAATGTTCAAGCCCCTAACTAATGGCTAGTGTGCGCATAATCTCGTAAATCCCCGACATTCTCTTTAATATTCTGACAGCAATATTGTATTTCATAAAAGTATAGCAACAGGTCCAACAATCTGTTGTATGATTGTAGAGCAAGGCAGTAATGTCAGTCATCTCTGAACTTCTGTGTGCCATTCAGCTATCATAATGTCACAATCTTTATCTAGACCTCTCACGGGGCTTTCTTCCGTCATGTCTATCCATCCGTCCATCCGTCAACAAGATCAGGGATGATAACGAAAGTAATAAATGAAATAATTAGTAAACCTGTCATAAAATGTCCATATAATTACACAAGAGGCGCCTAGTTGTTCACTGGATGAGCTCACAGCAGAACTGATAATAAGGAAACCCATGAAATCCATTGCTGATCCACGGAGGCCAAAATCTGCCGAGGAAAATTCCTGCTTATTGGCGCTTCGCTTCACACCCTACGCTGGGCGTTCACCGGCTCCAATAGTGGGCTGCATGTAGCTATAACCAGACAGCTGGTTAGCTGTTGGCTCGTTCCTTCCTCAACACTATCCGTATTGGATTGATCTTACCACCAACGTCGGCGCGGTAGAAGCAGCACTGTACGGCCGAATTGCTGGCGTCAAACAGCGAACATTTAAAGTGGACAGTAAGTTTTAAAAAGTGTAGTATCTACTTTTTGTTTGTGGTATCGGATAGATCCACGGACATACCTGTTGGATCCGTTAAATATTTAATTTGGGACATTACGCTGTTTGATTTTTCCGCTGCGTGACATTATAACGGCAGACCACCTTAAGATACTGTAGTCATCGGCGGGATATTACAATACAAGACATGGCTACTGCCGGTGATCGCGTCTAGAGACGGCCGTAAGGTCTTCACTGCATGGAAACCTCGTACAGGATGTCCGATTTACGGCAATTTGGAAGATGTATGCTGCTTCTTCCGTATGTTTGTTGCTGTCTGACTGTTCCTTTATGTTAATGCTCCGGTGAATTGTTGGAAAGCAAGCTGTGAGTGAACTCGGACTTGGCATTAAGGTGGATACATGTCTATGCAGGAGAAACAACGGAAGAAATGCCAATGGATGCCTGTTATCTCGTGAATTGCCAAACTTTCTATCTTACAGAAGAATACTCCAGGTTTGACTTTTGATTTCACATTATACATTTCTAAGTGCTTGTACAAGAAGCGTATATAAAACGCATTTACGATATATTTTCACCCTTCCTTATCCCCATTCTTCATCGTTTTCACCTCTATTTCTATACATATGTCTGCCTCTCTATCTATCTACCCTCTCTCTCTCTCTCTGAATATAATAATTGATGATGATGATAATAATAATAATAATAATAATAATGATAATATCATTTTAACATATGTGAACTCGTCAAAAGACAATTTTGCGTAATAAGTATAGAGGCATATGCGAACTAATACCATCCATTTCTATGTGTATATGTATGAATGAAAAACCGGTATTATATATCGTTGAGCTGTGGTTATTGAACACTGTCAACTACCTTTCAAGTTGAACTAACGAGTCTTTAATATAGTTACGTACACATATACCGTTGAAATTCTTAATACCTCAATGGAAACAACCGTGTGAGGATTGTTGTTACATCTATATTTGTTATTACGAGGATAAATATGTTCGGGTGTTTTATTGACTGAAAGTAAATACGACTATTAACTGCTTTAGCCGTGTGTAATTATCCCTCTGCTAAAGAAACACATACCAGCAGTGATAGAGAGTCTTATCTGGATATTTGTGACGTTAAAATATATACGTGCGTTCGCTCAATATATAGCCGTGGTGTGCGGTGGAAGCAGATGGGTTTGTTTGGGATGAGACTCGTAAACAAGATCTGATAGTAAAATAAAGTGCCTATAGTCAAGTCAATTTATTCGCTTGAACCACTCACAGTGGTATACAGCATGTAATGTACATTTTCGTCATAAAATAATACTGGTCAAAATGTTTTCTACAAAAGAAACTATAGCAAAATATGATGAATGTACATGATGTTTCACTTAAGTCTTATTCTTGCCTTAACAATTGAAAAATATGTGATATAAATTTACTTAGTTTTTTAATTACTGAGATTTTGTTAGAGTTTAATAATTGGTATAATTTTAAAAAGTTTGGTTTGTAGGAATAGTATTTAAATAAATAGCACTGTCTTTGGGCTTTTAGACTTTCACATTCGAACAAGTAGTGGTATTCGTCCCCTATACTATTTGTATTACAGTTTACAAATTCTATCAGAATAAGGGATATTATACCAACAGCCTGTCTCTGAAGGGAAATGATGGTTGAATGTACGATATCTTAGTTCTTCGGGGTTATGTTAATCAATACGAGCCAATCATCTTTATACCATTGGGCTTTGTAGAGTTATCTTTCTTTTTTTGTAAATGCATCTTACAGTGTTGACATGAGAAAGGTAATCAATGACAATGTAAATATTGTGGATAAAGTGATGAAATGAACTCACTGCAAGTACTTGGGTTCCGGGATATTGTCAAAGTAGATTTGGCTATTGTCCAGTGGAGTGAACTCGTCCGCTGTAGCTTGGATCATTAACTTTGGCATCGTAAGTCTATCTCTGTAAGCTGCAGTGTTTAAATGGTCATCACGTTGCATAGACATTCGTGCATTCTGTGTAGTTTACTACCCTTGACGCACTCTAATTAATTAATAATATAGTATATTTTCCCATGTTGCCTTGAGATATTATACCGCACAAGGCAGTTCATTAAGATACGCCTTCAAGAACACCTCGCTCATATCGTGGCTTGTCGGTTTAACAATTCGGCAGGAGGAAACAAGCAACACCCGTTTCACACGGATGTTGCATTTAACCTGCGATGAGAGAATGGTACTGACAAACCAAGGATGACACCTGCACGGTGACAGTACTGACAGCGTATCCTATCATGAACACACCTATCATGATCGCATCGTGAAGGTAACTTCCGAAAACATGTATATAGTCTTTAGACAGTGCATGGTGGAATTGTTTTGATTTAGTGAATTATTGTTTTACGTCACAGTGGGAATTTTGATTTACAACAAAATATTATAAAATCATTTGTCACCAACGGCTTTGAAGGGGAGTGGGATGTTCGATCACAGACGTACAATATGGATCTACGAGAGCCTGCATCTTCAGCCCAGCCTCGCTCTGTAGGTATCTTGTGGCATTGGTCAAGTAGTACGACCGCATCCCAAAGGACCAGCCTCCATAGAGTTGAAGCATCCTATCTAGGCCCTGCAAGGACAAACAAACCAAAATGAAGACGTTTGGTGGCAATGTTTGGTTAAAGACATTGAATTTCTTTGTATTTTAACGCCTATGGAAACGAATAACATTGTAGCACCTTAAACGGCAGCTTGGGTTGCATACTCCCCAGGGAGTCGAGAAGGAATTGAGGGCACACAGATCCATTGACCTGGGGCCCATTGCACAGAACAGTTGTAGGTACAATTGAGTAAGTAAAATTTTCTAAACCCACTACAAATGCGAGTCTGGTTGCATGAGGCATGTTTATCTCTACAATAGTTTTAGCTAACCATATTCTCAAGTATTGTAGAGATAAAAATGTTTTATGCAACGGACTTACGTTTGTAGCAGGTTCCAAAATTTGAACTCACAATCAATTGTAGCTACAACTGTTCTGTGCAACAGGCCCCTGGGTAATAATGTAGCGCTATGAACATGATTTCAAGCGTGAATTTGGCGTAATATTGTTCACATTATTGTTATTATTTAAAAAAATATTTACCTCCTTCAAATTCAGAAAATCGTAGACGACTGCGATGATCCCCACCACCCGTTTGTCTACTGCAGCTGCAAGCCAAGCTGCCCACGACTTCTGAAAAATGACATTCAACTTTTCGTTATTGCATGTATTATGGTTTAGAGACACGTTCAAGAATGATTTTTCTGTGTAGATGTATGGGTGGTAAATTAATTTACTGTAGTTCCGTTTTGACTTACCTTAGAAACTCCTGAAACGATGAACTTAGATATGTCATTGCCGTTCAGTTTCTTCACGAATTCTGTCGTCATGTCCATCGCTCGGACACAGGCCTGATTGGGAAAAAGGAAGTATGGCACATGTTTACAGGGAAAAGACGTGGCCACATCATTCACTATATGTTATAGACGACAGTATCGAGGACATCGTCATACGGGATAACCATGCAATGTCGTAGTATAACCCTTAGTACAGGTTGAATGGTATTGCATGACAATATCCAAATGCATCTGATCATCTGGAACTCATTCCATCGGTCAAAGGAAGCAATGGCGATGTGTTTCAGAGGATGAGTTCACATAATAATATGGCCCCACATTGAAATCGGACTTGTGCAACACCAAGGACTACCTACACAGCGCACAGACTGCGTTTACAGCAACTGTACCTTAGTCATGGGCAACAGCAGAAGCTTGGACGGCTCTGTTGTATTTCTGAGATAAGATGTGAAGGACCACGCCAGCTCGGCGTCATCTACACGTGCTCGGCTCTCGGGGTCATCCATGAATGTCAGAGGTGAGTTTGGGATCGCCTGAATGTATGATACGACAGATCCTACTTTGGCAGCGTCGTCACCAGAGTTCAAGAAGAACATTCCCGGCGAGTCGACACTGGGAAGAAAAGGAATTCCACGTAAATAAAGTCAAGCACGTTTGCGATGTCATGGGCATCTTCGAAACCGACCATTTATGCCTACTTTCATCCCTCAAATATTTTCATCGGTCAAATATTTGACGGATGTAAGAAGGCATGATGGTCGGGGTTTCAACGATGTGTCATGGGTAACAAGATAGATTAATAATACGAAATGTGTTGAATAACTGAATACATACATCAAGACATATTATATAATCTAAAGCAGTGACGTTAAAGTCCATAATCACTCCCTCACTCGCAATCTAAACACTTAATCTTTATTCGTTTCCGCTACCATATATTTATAATATTACCAAATTAAAGGTTTATTTAGCTATTTCGATAATTAGTTCTTAGCGGTATTGGTTATTAATGGAATTGGACATTACCTTTCACTGTTTTTGCCGGTGTCAGCAATTATAATGGCAGTTTCAGGATGTTTGATGACGTCAGGAACCACGATTCGTACATAGTGCCACCAGAGGGTATGTTTTACCACGTAACCTAAATTGCCACAGAATGTCAACACACATGTTAATGAAATACGATCTAGTATGCTCTCGGGGTATAAAATGAACAGCTGAAACGAATAGCAAAAATGCTATTCGAATATTCGTTTGTAAGTATTCTATTCGTATTCGAATATTCGTTTAAAAACCTTTATAAGAAATGTTCTACAAAGTGACATTTCCTAGCCATATCGCTATATAAACATAAAACATCGTCACATCTCGAATGTACGGTCAGTAAATTTCAATTTTTTCCATCCATTCATTGTATTTTCCTTTAAAACCACCCACGGTTTTCTGACTAGATATTGAGCAGTAACATTGAAATGAGGTTTCAACTGTATTGCGGAAAAACGTACGATCTACAACTCTTCTGCAAATGTGTTCGAATATTGGAACGCTGTACATGTTTTACTATTCGAACATTCGTAATTTACTAATTTAATATTCTTTCGTGTATATTGGAATATTGGTTCAGCTCTAATAAAATGTGAATTCGGAGATGCGCTTGATAGTCCGACTCTCGAAATATCCGAGTGTTGGTTAAGGATATAATTTTTTCCAAAACCGCCTTCAAGATTATTTCACTCATACCAAGGGCAAGGCTTTTTAGCATACGGCAAGAGAAAACCAGCCCCACCCGTTGGCCCTGTTTATCAGATTGTGTTTACGTCCGGGTAGTGATAATGAAGTGAATGTAGCGAAACATTATCACTACCAGGCCATAAACATGCAGGGCCAACACTCGAGTGTTGCAGTAAACATCGGACTCACTACAGACAGGGTATCCTATCATTATCGCATAATCTGTAACAACTGACCATTGGTTCCGACGATTTATCATTCCTCTTTTAGTGTATATTGTCCCAGAAAATGTTGATATATGACGAGGGATAGTATAGCTAGGCCTACATTACGCTGTTGTGATAGCGAAGATCATCTAAACATGAAGCCTATTAACCCAGCTACGTGAATGTTTTTGGTACTGACCTTTGCCCCAACACTGTGACGTCATATTCATGATATACACGTCAGCCTTGTAAGCGCGCTCCTTCTTGATAAGATGGTAGTCGAAACTAAGGTCAGGTTCTCGTATGTAGTCGTCAAGCAACGTTGCCGTCAATGATTGAATACACATCAACACAAACACAGAATACATTAACATATTGCAGGTGAATATTCACAAATCAAATACCGAAACCAATTTGAAGTTCGATCCTGTGTTGATATTCTCAAGTTCATGCAAAACAACATTCAACAGCAACCTATACTGCCACGTTTAGTCAGTCTATACACAGTCTCAGAGTCTGAACCCGATCATGTTAACAGCTAGTTAAATTGAAATACAATTATTTCAATGCAAGTAATAAACAGCCCACGGTATGAATAATAACATTTGTTCGAAGCAAAATTTCATATCGTTACTAATGGCCATTAACAGTACACACTGCAGCGTTAAACTTGCAGTTACAGTTCCAGCCGCTGTTCTTCATTGACATCTATTAGCAATCATATAATGACGTTTGCAGACGTGTTCAAATAACAACAGTTGCTTGCATGGGCTGACAACAGTCTGTTCATAGAGAACGCATTGTGGAGCGCAAGCATACGGTCGGATGAACATCACACCGTTCTTGGATATCTTTGAAAATCACGCCATGTTCAGCCCCCAGCACACGGCGAGCAACTGCACTATGCTCAGGTAGTTGCTTACCGTGTGCGAGGGGCTTTGGGTACAATGATTGTGCAGCCTGAGATGCACGCTTAGTACGTGCAATCAATGGCTAATGTCAACGAACCCCCACCTTTTTTTTTTGGAAGCGACTTTCACAAGTGCCACCTTTCTGGTGAATTAATAAACTCAGATGAGTGATTGCTTTACCCATAAAAAGTGCGCTTATTCCAGTTACAAAGTCGTCATTTTCTGGTGAATTATTAAACTCGGATGAGAGATTGTTTTACACGTGTTGGCACTATTTATATATTATGGCGTAAACATATTTTTTATTCAAAAATTTTAATTGAATGAGGATTGGTAATCTTTATATTGGTAATCCTCGAAACACCTAATATAATATCCGCAATATCGATTGCAACGTGCACGAGCAGGTCAGGACTTCATCTAGTACACAAATAAGAAAATCATGTGCTCATTCAGATGCCAAATATGTCCACTATAGTCTAAAGAACCGAAATATTACTAAGAAAAGTCGGTAGGAGGACACGTCCAAAACTTGTATTAGAATAAAGTGCAATTATTCCTAATTGCAATTATTATAAATGTACACACATAAAACTATTATACAAATTGGTTAATAAAACTACTAATAGTATTTATTAGTATGTATATATTTATGTAGGGTAATTTGGCAATCATTCTTATCACAATCAGATACACATTTGTAAAGTTAGTTTTTGAAGATATTGCTTTTTCACAGTTACAAACAAGAAAGAAATAATTTGACAAGAACTATAAACGTTGCTTTCATAAAATTGAATGGGTTACTATAAAATACAACATGCTGTTAATTATGCTAATTAGGTGAACACTGGGCTAATTGAATGTGAATTTGTGTTATTATTTTTTTAAATCAAAATATTCATTTCAGATACTTATTGTTCAATTACTGCTAAATGTCATATCTATTTAGTGGTAATGGAAGATTTGTAAAGCTATCAAAGGTTTATTCGCCAACTAGACATACCAATTGACTGCCAGTTGCAACTGTTTGAGCAAGTTATTCAACCTGTCCTCTATGGTTCAGAGGTGTGGGGGTTTGAAAATGCTAGTCTATTAGAATGGGTACATCTATAATTCTGTAAATACATTCTTAATGTTAAAAAGTCAACTTCATACTTTATGGTGTATGGTGAATTAGGTAGATTTCCTGTTGAAATCCTAGTGAAAGTTAGAATGATGCTATACCGAAAACAATTACTATCATAGACGCTCTCTATTGTGTATAATCTTATATATTATCTGTCAATCATTACCAATGAATCCCTCTTTTAGGGGATTACCTTAAATGTTATTGTTCTGCATGCCAAGATCTTCAAAAGGTTTGGGTAAACATTCCAGATCAAGTACATTTTTTTCTATAAAGCCTGTCAAGATTTTAGGTCGAGCACCTAAATGTGAAAACTACAATATAATAATTTCAAGAAATAAATCAATACAGTGCATGCATAAATTAGTCATTATCACATTTGTATTGTTTGGGTATAAAGGGTTAACTGACATCCTAATTTTGTTGTTCTACAATTAATATAAATAGTAAAACTATATTTATCACATATAGTAGTTTGGGAGTGCAATAAACCCATACAATAAATATATATTTTGTGGGGGCTGTACCATTGTCTGCAGTGTGACCAACTAATCTCCAAATGCCCTATTACCCAGAAAACGCTGGTGGCCCAACGTTGGCCCACAGGTTGCAGCCACCATTGGCCCAACGTCTTTTTGGCCAGCCAGCCAACATTGGCCCACCGTCAGAAAACACTGTTGGAAGCCATATGGTATTTTGGGGGCATGCAGACATGTACATGGGTACATCTGACTGAAAAGTAAATAACTGAATGTGGGGTCCAGGCTGACGATAATTCATAAATGAAAAGACAATGGATGCATTCAGATAATCGATCTCGGTATTCAACGTTTTTTGTTTGTTTTTGGGGTGTTTTTTTTTTGCGAATTCTTTTCAAAAACGGAATTTCCGTTTTGGGCAATATTAAAAAAACGGATTCCGTCCAAAAACGGAAGAAGATGCACCCATGCATGTACATCAATGGATCAACATGTTTTGAGACAGAAATGCAATGTCGAACATTATCTATCATGAATCCATTGTAAAAACAAGTGTTCATTTAATAAATATATGCTATAATATTATTGTTTATTTTTGTTTTTAAATAAATATGGTCAGTTAGTCCAGTGGGTAATGTGATCATTTGGTTCGTATCCTGAATTTGCAAGTAAATTGATGCCATTCCTGGTGCAGGGTTCAACAGTAAGGGTTAATCGCCTGCCAAGGCCAGGTACGTGCACTACGGTATCCACAGACGGGCATGTGAAATAACCCATGTTAACAAGCCCTTAATGGCCCTGTCACACCTTGGCGATCGGACAAATGCTGGCGAACGCTGACCATCGCCAAACGCGTTCGTCCGTAGTTTTGAACATGCACAAAACTTTCAACACACACCAGCGTGTAAGGGCACACGCTAGCTGAGCGCTAGGGAAGCAAGTCGCTGGCAGATGCTGGCCACGTGATGAACGCTAGGCACCAGCGTATCCAATAGTCTCCGTGCGTTTCTCGATCGTTCAGGTTGATTGCCATGCGTGACAGGGCCATTACTTACAGGGCAATTAGTTCCATCTCCAAGGGGACACAAGAGCAGATAACTCATAAAGTTGAGTCCTGTGGTGTGCATACATTAGAGAGAAAAACATGTTCACAAGATGTTCGAATCCTGAATTTGGAAAGTAATAATAAGTAGCTGGTTGCATACAAATTACAACTAGAAGCAGTAAGAATAGTTACTAGACTACCAACATATTGTTAAAGACAATATTTATACTATGAAACTGGATGATATTGTATCTTTTGGATACTTTTATGAACATTAACATTTATGTTGTAATGTACATTGTACAACTAACAAAGACTTGAATCTGTTGATCAAATGTATCATCATGCAGCGACGTAAAAACAATCACTCTGTATATGTGTATCACTCCTAATGGCAATGCAGATATAACAAATGTTCAAAATGAAAATATTTACTGCTATATACATTGACACAAGCGTTTTACATGAATATTTTGGAAATGTTATATCAAAACATATTTGTTATGAATATGTAAATACTTTCATGTATATTTTTCTTTCCCCATTTTGTGTTATAGAAATGTATATCATGTAAATATTTCATGAGCTGGGTTTTCCTGTTGGCAGAACGTTTACCCAATCCTTTTCTACTGTGAATAAAATGTACCCAATATTTTCTACTGTGAATAAAATATGTTTAAACTAAAACTTGTATAGTCAAATCAATTGCATACTTGTATATGTTTAGTTAAAATCTTCAACTCAACTTTATTGTCCACGATTGTATACCGTACATGTGTTTAAGCATTTAAGATTGGAACTAAATATTTTGCTAGGGAAAAAGGAAAATAACTTCATGACCACTGGTACTATTATCGTTATGTAATATACATAGTAAGAAATATCAAAATATTGAAAACCAGTGAGAAAATGTAGCTGGTTACCCAACATCCATACTTTAATGTCAAAATACGTTCGACCATGAAATATGTAAACAAATCCCCGACTATGAATTAGTGCTTTAGGTTGCAGCGGGAATATTTCACCCATAAGACTATGCCTTTAAAATTATAGAAAAATTGGTTTCCATTCAACCTGGCGAGTTAGAATAAACTTAGTAAGGTGGGATTTGTTTACAGAACAGATAATGGACTCCAAATAAAACAGAATTATAGGCATAATGCAGAATACAGTACGTAATAATAAAAATCGCATTGACAAATACTGGTACTCTCGTTCCGAGCCATTGGATGCGATCAACTGCATGTGGTTCTCCCCAGTGAATGTGCAGTACTGGCTGCAGGCATGGGGGGGAAATTTCCACAGGAATTAAGCCCAGCACCCCTCCTCCAAACCACTTCCATTCCAAATAAACCATAGGATAATTGCCATGCTCGTCAAGTTTTGTCACAGCAGGAAAATCTCGCCCATCAAGACACCATGCCCAATGCTGGTATGGTCATTACTACACTCACCTAATATTAAGCGAATGTGACATTGGGAAGCTTTGCATTTTGTGAGCATAGCATGTCGCCATTGAAATAAAGTGAAAAAGAATTTAATTTATTTCCCTATTTTTATTTCCTGCAGAACATAGAACATGCAGAAACTTAGACTTTTCTTTCCAGCTCCTTCTTGAGGGGACCCTGCAAATGAAAATGAAAATGCTTAAAAAAAAATATCACAAAATGCTTAAAAATGAATATTTCTCTAGAAAACATTCTGAATTGAAGTTCTTCGAATGGACAAATACAATCCAGAAGTCTTCAATAAAGTATCTGCAAACCTTGGCTTCCCTGTACGAAACTGCACAACTCTTTAAGTTAAAAACTTTCACCGTAGATTATACCATTTACCAAGGCTTAGCTTACATACGAGTTACGCAGTTTCGTACGAAAGAGCAATGGCCAATAATTTTTTTTAAAAGCCAAGTAGCTCACCATAAAGTTTCTTCTCTCTTCCTGGGTCTGGAAACGGCCGTGACCCCACTTGCTGGCCGTGTCGACAAACTTCAGGGTGATCTTTTCCATCAGACGCCTTCTGAACTGGGTGATGAGGGACTGAAATCAAGAACCGGATTATAACCTGGCTCATATATGGTTACGATTCTAGCAATAATGCTGGCAGACAGCATCAGAAGGAAGGCAACATGAAAGTGTTCCTCACGATGATCAGGTACCCCTGGCAGGGGGTACAATCCATGTATTCATCATGTGCTGCTACGGGGGAATAATTCACCCATATGCGATGAGCTGCTACAATTACACCAATACAACCCGTGGCAATATTTACCTTTCTGAGGGTGATCGGCCTCTTCTTAGGGCCAATACAGCATCCCCTGATCATGACGAAATCGTTCCTGACCTCGCCGTAGTGGGGGAAGCCTCCCATGGGAGTGATTGCCTTCTCCGTGGGGTCGAACTCAGTGGCGGCGTTGTTCTTGATCACCTTGCCATCCTTAGTGTGGATGCCCTGGCCCAGACGGTAGATCTTCTTGTTCCGCTCAGTACGGTGGTGATAGCCCTTCTGTCCGGCTCTGGCCACAGTATACTGCACTCGGCTGGGATGCCACGCTCCGATACAGGCGACCTTGCGCAGGCCCTTGTGGGTCTTCCTGGGCAGCTTCTTGCAGTGCCATCTGGAGGTCACGCCTAGAACACGGGGAGGAGAAAAGTAAATTAAATCTTGTCGAGTGATAATGTCACGACGGCAACCACCTACTGATTATCGGGTCAATGCTAGCAAATGTTATAAAAAATGGAATATCATACATTACTCAAGTGACCATAGCAGACAACACAAATATCTTGCAGTTATTGTTTTACCTCTTGGCAGGAATCTTTCACCCATGAAATGTTTTTCAATATCCTTCCTACAACGCAATGTGATTGCACCATGGACCCAACGATCAGAATACAGCGAGTAAAATGCTTAAAATCGCACAACTAATAGGAATTGGTGAAGCATCGATGCTCAGACAGACAAGAGCATCTTTAAACCATGAAGCGCCGACAATTAGCATGTAAGCACGGGAAGCCGTCAAACTTCAGATGTGTGAAGTACATACCCTTGACTCCTCTACCCTTAGTCACGCCAATACAGTCCATGATCTCGTCCTGCTGGAATACCTGGCTGACCGAGATCGGCTTCTCCAGGTGCTCGCGGGCCCACTGCACCTTATCGGCGATGCTGCCGCCGTTCAGCTGAACTTCCATGATGTGAGCCTTCTTCTGGCGCTTACGCAGCAGCTTGGTCTGAAAGTAATGGATCGCATGCTTGTAATACAAAGGAAATCTTATTTATTGGGGGGGGCCAGACAGTAACTTTCGAAATTCTTTGTTTTGCGCACCAGTTGAAAGAAAAATAGATAAGATTTCCGCCCGCACCCCCCTTTATTTCATGTTTTCTTCTCCCATCTTTAACATTGAGAAAACATTCCGTTCTCAAATTTCATCCTTTTCAAAAATGAAACATTTCGATTCCAACCGGGAATCGAACCTGCGCCAACCTGCAAGTTACTGTGTCTTAGCTGAGCACCTAACTGACGGCGCTACCGCAGTCTACCGGGGAACACATGAACGACTAACAAGAATTTGAGGTGTAACGCTTCATGTACTTCCTAGTAAGGGCCGCAACTCTCGACTATTTGTATAGGCACGAGTGACGCCCCTTACCATGTACTGTAAATACGTATGGTTGAATAAATTAAATAATTCTTTGCAAGTGTCTGTCTTATTGTATGATATGTGGAAGAATATATGGTAAAGTGAATCGAACATAAAATAATAATAAAACATGTATAGTTGATGAATAAAATAATAATTCCATTTATTCAAAAACACATTAGGCCAGGGACAAATAATTTCGGACCAGTGGAAATCAACTCAAAATGTATCTGTAACATAACAAAAAAAAATCATCTCTAGCTCTAACCCTAACCCAAGAATATCCGATGCCTTAGGCAAGTAATATTAGTTGTATAGCAGATATTGTCGAATATAAAGTAGTTCCGTTACACAAATACTATCCACAGCCATCTTGGATTTCTAACGAGATGAATCATGCGTGTTCGAGTAGGTATGCAAGTCTGTATAACATGCGGTAAAATTCCTAATTTTAAGAAAATGTAGCATTCGCATATCGCCGATATCGGTGAATGGTAGACAACTACAACTACATATAATATATATTATATATTATATATCAGGAGAAAAGGGAGGGGGGGGGGGGTGCAGGCGGAAATCATGCCGAAAAATACTGTCAGTAGGAATCGTGGCTGAATCTGTGCAACGTGATTTTATTAAATAATGAACCAAGTAATGACAAATGGTCACGTTAGGCCGGTCACGTTAGGCCAATGGCTAGTATCCAAGTTCGTACAGTAGCTTACCTGTGTATGCGCGATCACACGGATGATGGTGCAGTATTTCTTCAGCTTATTGAAGTCTCTGTCAATTGCCTTCTTGCCAGATTCATCCTGCCATCTCTTGTTGCTCTTGATGAAAGCCTTCTTCTTGGAGCGAGACCTATGTAAATCATCCATTTTATCTCATCATGAACAGGAGTTCACGAGCGGAGATGGACACATATAAAGCTCATCAGCACAACGCCGAGAGGAGCAGCATCTCGATAAAAAGCTGTTGATCAGAACAGAATAAACTTCATTGCATTTGCACAAAATGACTTATTAAATAGTATTATAAGTATAACCCTATAGTGTAGGTATTTTGCCCCAATTACTAATACCTAATGTTATGAAAAGGATCAGAGCAAAATATTATCAAACTTTCTAAAAGTTCAAAATAAAATGCAATTTTTTTTTTTAAATGATACAAAATAATAAATCGCTTATCAAATGGATACATTGATGCACGTTCAAGAAGTCCAACCCACAAACAATATTGACAATTACCAATTCTTGTAAAATCTGCGCTTGCATTCCTCGCTCAGATGCTCAGCCCAGATGGTCTTGAGGGTCCTCAGACCATGGGGAGTCTCGATGTAGCCAGTCACACCAGCAATGATCATTGGTGGAGCCTCCAGGATAGTAACAGCCTCTACCACTTCCTTCTTGTTCATCTCTAGAAGCAGAACAACCACGGTACATAATGTGGACAGCACCAAAGATTGAATATTTAATCACACTATTAGTGTTACTGCATCGCAATTTGCACAAAACGTGATGTTTATATATTTATACAAGCGATAAATGTGGTGGCACGGCTGACCGTTAAAGTGAAGCTCAGCTGGTTCGTGGATGGGCGACCGAGAACCTGATCGTATCTAGGATTCGTTCCTGACCCACACTGAAAAACTTGTGTCACCTTAGTTCGATAATGCCTGTTCACCCAGCATAGAATGGGTACCCGTAAGGATGAGATGGACATTAAATTATAACATAGTAGTACCTTGAACGGCAGCTTAGGTTGTACGATCCCCAGGGGAGCTTAGGAGATTGAGTGTACACAGATCCATTGACCGGGGTAATAATTTATTTTTCGAGCATAGACATGCGCTTTATAAATTATTATCTTATAGTGCTACAGTTTATCAGTTTGTTGCTGTTGACTTTCCTAATTTGTAACTTACTGGATCCAGGTCTGTCGACCTCTCTCACAATATGCGTCATGCCAGCCTTGTAGGTCAGGAAGGCGGTCAAATGAACGGGTTTGCTTGGGTCATCCTTGGGAAAGGACTTTACTTTCCCACGGTGTCGGCAACTTCGTTTCTTGGGCAGAAAGCCCTTAGACCCGTGACGTGGTGCCGAGAATTTTCTATGCGACTAAAACAATGAATAAATACAGAAATGGATGTAGATGTGTTGCAAATTAATAGGGTTTATTAAAATACAATGTGTAATTACCAAGATGGATTATTTTATTAATAAATTATTGCAAAAGAAGGTGTGGATTGAATGGATTGAAGAGAGGACTCCGGAACACATCTCACCATGCTGGCAGCCACCTGTGAAAGGATCGATAGGGAGGCTCTTCCGTTTTACGACGATTATTTGCAACATTATATTTTTAACGAATATGATATGTTATGATATGATTGTTAAGTATTTAACATTTAAGTATTACATTGTATGATATCAATAAATAAAAATAGTTTTCGTAACTTGTTTTCAACTTGCCGTAAATGTTTTCAGATTTAACCTTCACCTCGGTCAAGAACTTGTAATTGGTGATCCAGTGCAATGGGTGATGACAATAATTCTCCACCGTTTGAAAAATTTGCGATGGGATTATTCAAAATCCTTGACGGCCCAGTCACATTCTTTCGAGGTAAAACCATTTCTCATTGTCTGAACATGCATATTTAGAAATCCATATCAGACCGTCTGTTTTCGCGCACATATAGATGCGCTAGTCTGGGATGTATTCAGTCGATAATATACATACAATACAGTACAATACAATAATTTTCTCTACATGTAGTAGTTCACTGAACGGGTTAGTAGGGAAATAGCAGGAGATCGGTTTGTGCATGCGTCCACTCCATTCGCTTCATGCATTGGGTTTTCATATAAAACAATATGCGGTCCAAACATATTCAAATGTATTCATACATACCATTACGGATCATACGTATTAATATATTACTACACATCATACGTATTGATATGTATTGTTGGCTGAACGCAACTCAGTTGACATTTGTTAATTTCTATAGTTTTGTCATGCATGTGCAGAGCCAATATCAGCTGCCAGGCAAATGTACTTCCTGCCTTCATATTTAGCATGAGTACAAGTATAAACGGTGCAAGTTTCCAAGGCTCTAGGAGAATACTAAATAATAACCTGCCATCAGCTGATTTCGAGGCTCATGTGTTTTCGAGGCAATCGTGTGCAAATTCAGAGTTCATATGCAAATTACATCAGTAGGCTGTAATTCTGGCTTGGATCAACGTAAAATTGATAAAAATGTAGACAAGATAAGTAATTTACAAAGGGATACATTAACCATGTGTAGTTTTCAACTCTGATCACTAATACCAAAATGTCCAAAGTTTAAATGGCAACCCTTGCTAAAATATCAGCTGAAATGTAATCTCATCCAGTCATCTGCTTTCCTTGTTGACATCATAACCCAAACATCACATGAAACAACTGTCCTCACTCTAGTTTCCGGACAACTACAGAAACCAATTTTGGTCATTCTTACTCATTTCCAAAGTAAAAAAGTTTTTTCTTTTCAATTTGTGTCTGCTTTCTGTTGCATGAATTTCAAAAGAGAAAGGGGCCTTATCGCCAGAATTATGAACTAGTAGACATTTAAAATGCCTAGAAAGGGGCCTTATCGCCAGAATTATGAACTAGTAGACATTTAAAATGCCTTCACTTTACTTCAACAATGTTCTGAAGCAAAACTGTCGTATGTGCCCGAAAAATGTGCACATTGCAAACTTTGACTTCAAAGTTCAGATTTAACATATCTAAACAATTTATTTCTCTGTAATAAATACTTGTCGAAAATATAAAACAGGTTTTCAGACAGTATCTATATGGCTTTCTATTTAAAATGTTGGCCAACATTTCTTACGATACGTACCACAATTCACAGGTCACAATACAATACGCAATATGAATTTTGATGAACGTTTTGCGGTAATTACTCTGTATTACTTTATTCAGCTGTGCTGTTTTGATTGGATCGGATCAGCCATTATCTATCGGAAATGATAGACAGCTAATGGAACAGGCTAGATATTATGAATAAAAGAGTTATTATCGTAAAAACAATAATTATGTAGTTGCTAGATTCAAACATATATGTCTATGCTAACCTTAACCCTCAACATTACCCTGACTAGAGCACATTGATCAAATAGAGGGGGCCTGTGATCGCGACCTTTGCAGAAAGAGAAACGGCATTACAAATTATCACTGATCGGTCTTGATGCAAGTTCTAGACCAATCTGAAGTCATCGCACAAACTTACTTGAAATTGACGAAGATATAAAAGTAAAAAGTCGCACTGTATTTATTTAAGTATTGACAGCCCCAAACAATGTTTTATAAATTTAAATAATGGTTGATTGATATATATCAAGGCATTAGTGTGATTTGAATATTGTTACTCGTTCTACTAATAAGTATCGGCTAACTTATGCAGTTATGTGTGTACCGTAAAAACTGGATTCCTAGTTTTTTCATTGTCTCAGCTGTTTATGTGTTTGTCTAGTGTTTACACGAGGCGTCGACGTGCATCCAACAGGTCAATTACTGCATGTTTAGGAACACAATATCTATCTTCTGTATGGATTTCACTCCAATGAAGTATGTTTCAACATATCAGAATCTATATCACACATGTATCCCATGATCATTAATCAGGAAATTAAACACATCTGTATGGTTGTGTATCGATTCATAGCCTCGCGATATGATACGTGAATCGTCAAACGTTGTATCGCGATGCACCAGTGAATTGTTGCACCTCTAGTAAATCCGATGCCAATAAACATGAAAAACAGACAAACAAGATATTTAAAAGAATACACAAGTATGGCAACAAGTTTTATCATGTCCATTTGTGTAGAATTTGGTGAAAACATTACGTACAGATGCATCAATTTTAATAATTTTGAATTTAAATTAATCATTATCGTGTATATATATGTATATATATCACTATTATCATAATAGTAATAGTTATTTATTACTCTTCAATCAAATTTCAGAGAAGATAGTAGAGCCAAACCAGCGGAAAAATAAACAAGTATATTACCATCGACGTTATAAACGAGTGCCATCCTTTGACGAGTGTGAACTTGGAGATCCTATGTGCATGTTCGAAGCCACAGAGCAGTATAAACGTGACAAGTAAGTGACATTGTCACTGTATTGTTACTTGCACTTCATACCATTTCTGGAACATTAAACAAAAATCATCGACATAGAAGCGTTTACCATCTTTGGATTAGAGCATCTCTGGTTGCCTTCAGCATGGAGAGGGTTCACAAAGGTGTCTACGTGTGTGTGGATTGGGAGGAAGGGGAAGAGCATAATCATTTTGAAGAGCTACTCTTTCCAAAGCTTGTGTATTGGTGAAAGATTGTCACTGTGACGTTAAACAAAAACACACCCACTTTCCAAAGCACTATTTATTCTAAATGTGGTGTACCTTTGACACTACTGCTGCCTCCAACCACACCCACTCCATCACAAAGAGCTTCAATACCACTAACATGATTCTAAGACGATGACTTATTTTTACAACACATTGCCTAATTATTTTGAATATACTTTTTCTTGCTTTGAGAACCGGGGAACCACTGGTATCCGGTATAAGACCCTATCACCCTCGTATCTACTTTTCTCACTGTGGTCTCTTACTGGATAATGGTGTCTAGAAACTACACATATGATAATAACTATATTCCAATTTAGCCAATGAGGTGATTTCTAAATGATATTTTGTTGTTGAGTGAAATATTCCCACTGCAACAAACTAAGTTCACCCTAAATGAATGGTTGCCATGGTTGCAGACTTGTGGACAGCCAGATCGTGAAGATCCTGAGACAGCGAAGGATAGAGTGCATGGCGTGGGAGGGGCCTGATGCCACGTGGAAGTGCAAGAAGGTTGCTGAAGACTACGAGGATGCCGCCACTAACTGGTTTATCAAGTGTAAGTTTACCGTACATTAACCAATAATTCAAACAGGAGAAAATAAATATATTTGTAGCTGTTAGAATTATTAGAAAAATATGAAAGTTTAAAATGATCGGTGTTCGTATTAATGAATAAATTGTGTTCGCTTGATTACAAAATTAAATTTGTGTGTGTTTGTGTGTGTGTGTGTGTGTGTGCATGTGTGTGTTTCAAACTGATGAACCATGATTAAAATGTAGAACCTTGAAAGCAGCTCTATACCCAAATTAAGCTTGTGAGCTTTTCTTATAGCAACTGCTTGCTCTTGATTGTCCCCCCACTACAAATAGATCACTCACATGTCATCAACATTATTGTTATTACAGATGGAGATCTTGGCGCAGACTCTACCGGCATCGACAGCTACATGAAACAGAAACACAGACTCATCTGGGAAAGGCGACATAGTGGAAATGCAGCATAACTGTTAGAATTAGAAAAATATCATACAGAGAAGACATATTAGTGTTTGGACGCTTGCCAGAAATGTTGCTGTCAGTAATAATCAGAAATGTCTGATAAATTATTATTTATAACAAAATCACTCTTAATCACAGCACACCAATAATGATGTCTGAACTAATTGAGAGTGTTGGTGGATTTGTTATTATTTGTGATATGTGACGATGACAGTAAGTGAGATAAATAACCAAGTTTTAAATGTTGTATTGTTTGTTATTTACCATTTAACTTGCCTCGACAAGTTAGTCATTCAGGGTTCCAGCAGATCCTTGAAAAGTCTTTAAAAGTCTTAAATTAAATAATAAATTTTTAAGGCCTTGAATAGCCTTAAATATAATCATTTTTCTGTTGAAGGTCTTAAATTGGTCTTAAATTTAAGTTAAGGTGCGTGCAGACCAAAAATGATTAATGATTCCGTATCCATGGATATTAAATGAAATGTACTACACTATTACAATGAGCTGTATTTAGGACCTAGTACTTTTGGATATAGCAGAATATATGTATTTTACTAAATATTATTGTAAATAGAACACATTTTTAAAGAAAGAACATTTGTATAAAGACATTCAAGTGTGCTCAAGTAGGCAAATTTGCAGCAATATTGGTAGGGCTATTTATGAGAGAAAACGGTACTTATACAATCGGACAATGGGGAAATGCATTTTCCAAAATTGTTGTCTCACAGGTGGACGATATTGTAAGTGGCTAACAAGGGATCAGTCGAGCATGTATGCTGCCTACTCTATTATTTTTAAAAAAAAGAATTTTAAAAACAAAATAATGGCCAGCAAGTGCCTGTGGAATGGTAGATACTATTACTTTAGTTACAGTGTATGCTCTTGTGAATG
Organism: Lepetodrilus schrolli; assembly: GCA_032361225.1. NCBI lineage: Eukaryota > Metazoa > Mollusca > Gastropoda > Lepetellida > Lepetodrilidae > Lepetodrilus > Lepetodrilus schrolli. Next base: position 5,849 of record JAUTBT010001270.1, on the reverse strand, counting down.
GCAGATAACATTACTTTGGAGTTAGGCTCTTTTAACCGTCGTACACAATACCTTACCATTGTCAAAGTTGTAGTCCAGGCCCCCGTTTCACAACCACATCCTAAATTTAGGAGCTCCTAACTTTATGACCCAGTTTATCACTTCCTAAGTTAGATACCGATTTAAGAAGGGATACGACTTGTAACGTCGTCGTGAAACACTTGTTACGAGGTGACCACACTTCGGACTGGTTTAGGAGCTCCTAAATAGTTATGAGGCCGTTGTGAAACAGGGGCGAGAAATCGAGACGGAAGGTCGTGGGTTCGATCCCCGGTCGCGTCATGCCAAAAGACGTGAATATATGGTACTTGTTGTTCCCCCGCTTGACGCTTGAGCATTAAAGAGGTAAAGCAAGGACTGGTATTCATGTTCTATCTGTGGCATGATATTCCAGTGACCTAGCACCGCCACAACAACAACTACTACAACAACAACCGGAAATCGAGACGTCTATCGCATCATTTGCATTTCGCTAAATCGACGTCTCCATATAGCTGATAGCAGAAGCATTATGGAGACGAAACAACTCTGTCTTTAGTCAATGTTACCTTAGATTCACGCCGTTTCAGAAAAGGAAAACTGCAACATCCGTAACGTTGAGATGTGAAATAAACCTGGAGACTATACGCTGGTACCGACGAACTAAGGATGATTGCACTGCGACAGCGCTCGTCGCAAATGGGTGAAAGATTTCCGCAGCGACGTTAAACTCCATAATCACTCACTCACTGCGACAGCGCATCCTAACATGATGGGGAATCTCTCAGATTACACAATGAAGAGCTTGACTAAGTTCCGGTACGTCAAACTGGTTGCTGTACGACGTCATAGAAATGCGACGTCACAGACCAAATTAAAACTGAGCAACGGAGACAACATGGACAATTTGACTTCGACACAGAGCGGCTCATTATGGTGGTGAGGTATGGTTTTACGGTTGCGGCATAGTGGAGGTAAGTTGCACAGGAAATCCTGAGAATGTTCGGATACAACACGAATAGAAAAAGTTTGATGTATGTTTAAAGCTAATTACTGGCTAAATAAAGAATATAAAATAAAGAAGGAAAGCAATTTTAAAATGACCCACAAATATCACTTTCTCACTGAATTTGGCTACCACCTAGTTCAGACACTTAGACTACGATCATCGTATGCATTTAGTTCAGCCTTCTATCTAGCTCTACTGGCCATATAGTGGAGTGGCTTTAGGGAATGATCGTAACACGCTGGCCCAAAGCACCAAATCTGGCACAGTTGTACCTTAGGATAATACACAAATATTTAGAGAGGGTTGCCCGATTTTATGGGACAAGGTCAAGGTCAGTTCAATGATTTTAAAGATTACCATAATTCACCAGTTAATATAAAGTTTAAATACTCAAAACAACTATATGAAGTTTGAAACACCATCTACTATTAACATATTATAATGAAATGGCTGCCGCGTGATAAAGGAGAATTCGCGATTGAAATACCGCTGATTTTAGAACCAAATCACAAACAAGCGTACAATAATATACGTTTGTCAACCAGTTTCGTGAGGAACATGATTGGATGTCTATATAGGGTTATGTCTAGATGGTACATCAGTCCATTTACCTCAGGAGATCAGTTTACAACAATGGAAAAGTTGCATATGTAAACAAAGGCTAGCGCTGTTATCATTTGGTAATAAATCTCGGCTGCATGAACTGCAAAAAAAAAGTACGCTAATTCATGTTTTGGTCGTATGTTTTTGCATTTTATACCTGTATAAATTATTGAAGATTCATAATTAGTGTCTAATGACAGCAAATATCTAAGAAAATTAATTATAATCGCCCAATAAGTGATGCGAATAGATGATAAATACATACTGGCCACCACCTACTTTTAGAATACAGCACCAAATGACAAAACCCATCAACAGTTTCTGAATTTGAACATATTTCAACATAGTTTCCCGATAAGTCCAATTTAGAGCCACTTGACACAATGTTTATAACTACAGTGTATATTTAAAACAAATACTAGTATGCGTCGCATTGCTATGGCCCGATGTCGGCTACTTACCAAGTTAGGGATTTCTCAGCTCAAGAAATGTGTCATGAACTGGTACACTGTACAAAGGACATTGCAGATGTTTCAAGGCTAGTCTCACATGTACAGCTCTGTGCTTGTGATGGAAACTGCTACTGCGATTAAAATAATCTTTGACTATGGTAAATATAATTGCTTTGAGATGTGTGCGTTAATATTTCCCCAATTTATTTGCTATCGTTTACCTGTTTGTATCATCACTTTAGATGGTGAATTAATGAACATACAGGTACACACATCTGATCTGTACTGCAGCCTATTAGCATTGGCTCAGGAAGCACTCTTTTGTGGAAAATATGGTCTAGTGGCGGACATTTTGGATTTTGTTAATGGCAGCACTTGCCAAATTGTATTGATAAATGCATCACCTATCTACAAGTATGTAATGACATAAATTCATAAATAAAATACGCGAAAATTATAGGTGATCATTTTGAAATCCGAAATGGCGGCTTCCTGAGAATTTTCAGGCTTGGGTCTTTATCCAAATTTGTTCCAAATATATCAAAGTAACTATCTGCCAAGTTTCATGCTTCTACCCAAAAGTGCACGAAACGCACCCAAATTTGCATGTGGCAGCCCCACTATGGATGGCATGGCATGCATTCTTTTAATGTATAGCTAATACATCGATTGTTTGGCAAGATGACGCAAGATAGATCTATGTAGTGGTTATTGACCAAAGAGTTTAGGCAAATTTTATTCCAGGATATGAGTCTTGTGGTTTCAAAGAAATATACACTTTTCATGCTTTTGGGAAACCTCTTAGTATATAAAACATTTCTGGAATAAAGATACAACTTGAATTCAAATAATGCAAAACATGCTTTAAAAATATTAAGTATTTACCATGTTTACTATTTTATTAATGCTAGACCTAACCGATTATGCAACCGATGTTTGATGGGTTGGGTCCATCCGATAGTAACCGATGATCGATTACGATATCCCAATACTAATAGCTGCTATATTTTAATATTGTATGGAGGTCCACGTATTCGGTTAATTGTGGGTACTTACCTTCAGACCACATGTACATGGGGGTTACGATGGGAATAAATATATAAATACTTTTGGGATCTGTTTTATGATATGATTTACCATCTTTTTGATGGTGGGTTTACATTTTGTTAGATTATTCCGCTCCTCTAGTTTACACAGCTTACACCCTTACATTGTTATTCGATTTCTCATATTGAATCACAGTGAATTTTATACCGTCACACATATTGCCGTATAATACATTACATTATATTCTTCTTGGTAAATACATTTAAAGATATATTTAAAAGACTTTCGTTATCGTATTCATTAATAAGATATTACTCGATGTACAGCTATTGCTAAAGCTATGAGAACAGCATGGTTGCCCTTGATGAATTTTATAATCAGAACTGGGGCCATGTTTCGGAAGCTATCATAATCATAACGACATTGCTAAGCTGTTCGTGGGGGAACATTTGATGATAAAAAAAGTAGTAAATAGTTCCTCCATGAAGGCTGAACGATGTCGCTGCGTATACAGTAGCTTCAAGAACATGGCCCCTGATTATTAATTCAATATGTTATATTGTCAGTGACAGTAATCACAAATGTCCTACCGCAGTTTCTGGGGTTTTCATTGGTGGTAGAGCTATTTGGTCTAGATGTCCACCTTCTGATCTTTGTGGTTCTATCTGAAATGTGTTCCATCAAATGTAATTTAGTATTCTTATGATTACACGTTTCCCATTTTCACATTGAATATCACTCTGCCTGATTGTTAGTTTGGAATACACCTTACTATTTCGATGAATATTCCTGAAGTATAAAGATGTGTAGATGGTTTGTTTATACATGTTAAAGATGTTTTACCTCAATTTGTTTCCCTGTCTCGTCTTCAATGTCTGAAATTTCGATCTGTAAATAAAATCAACATATAATTTCAACTGACGGCAAGACGTATCAATATTCAGAGCTTGTTAAATGAGAAGCTGTTCAAATGGGTTGGCGTAGGCTATGACTTGAATCATAAAACTCATTTAGTTTCAAACTCGAATCAACATTATTTCATACACCTACCTTATCTATGGATCCAGTAGCACTAGGTAATCGGGTACTCGGTGAACGGGTAGAAACATCTAGCTGGGCAACAAGTGTGTTGAAAGCCTGGATAATGAACATGTTATACACATTATTGAAACAGATACAACTCGTTCAAGTACGACATGTAACGACAAAGTATCAACATTGTTGGGGCGGGTGGTAGCGCAGTGGTAGACCGTTGGACTTAGGAGCCAAAGGTTCCGTTCAAATCCCGCCCCGGGAACTCGGCATCAGTGTTCGCGAAAGTTGCCTTTCTGACGCGATATTGATAGGATGCGCTGTCTGTAGAGTGGCAATGCAGTAATGATCCTTGGTCTTGTCAGTACCAGACGATGCTTGCAGGTTTACTGCAACATTCAGCAATACAGATGTTGCGGCTTTCCTCCTGACCTAAACTGACAAGCCGTGACGTAAGTGAAAGAATCTTGAAAGCGGCTCTAATCACCAATTAAATAAATACAAATATAAATAATCAAGGTTTTCACTTGGAGTTGTCGCCCTTCGTGTGTTACACACTCATAAATATAATATGCGTTCGTCAGTGTCCTCATAGTAAAATATTCTGACAGAATAATACAATTGTATCAACAATGAGTAATTCAAATATTATATATACATGTATCAATGAGGAGGGTCCCCTGAACAAAATGGTACCACACTTGGAGGTTCTGGGATTGGGGCGGACGGTAGACCCTCCCAGCCCATGGACTAATATATATATGTATATTATATTTAACAATAGTGTCCTATTTTTATTTTGTCTTACAAATTGTTCTATAGCTGTTTTCTTAGTTAGTGGATCGTCCCAGTAGCCACACTGCTCCAGTTTTCGCTCAGACTCTTTCTTATTGGTATACTGAGGCATGAACTTGTCTGAGTCGCGGACACTGTACTCCAGGTCTTCGTTAGTTTCCGGCAGTTTCCGTTTCCCTTGGCCCAGCTTCTTGATGATAACAGGCAGAGAGAAGATAGGCAACTCTGGAAGGAACTTCCTCTCAACTCTTGGCCTCGTTTCCAATCTTCTTATATTCTCTCCCGTTGACCGATCCTATATATGTAAAACCAATAAATCTGTAGTCAATTTCGTATACAGTGTATTCCTGAATATGATATGTCATGAAGATGCACATTTGCCAACATGTGTTGTCGAGGAGAAGCAAGATTCTCGAATGATGCAGTTGGTGGTCATGGCCATATTGTAAGGTATTGTTAAAGCGTGTTAAGAAGCACAAATGTAAGTAGTTAAGAAGCACAAATGTAAGTAGTTAAGAAGCTAAGAAGCACAAATGTAAGTAGTTAAGAAGCACAGATGTAAGTAGTTAAGCACAAATGTAAGTAGTTACGAAGCACAGATGTAAGTAGTTAAGCACAAATGTAAGTAGTTAAGAAGCACAGATGTAAGTAGTTATGAAGCACAAATGTAAGTAGTTAAGAAGCACAGATGTAAGTAGTTATGAAGCACAGATGTAAGTAGTTAAGAAGCACAAATGTAAGTAGTTAAGAAGCTAAGAAGCACACATGTAAGTAGTTAAGAAGCACAGATGTAAGTAGTTAAGCACAAATGTAAGCAGTTAAGAAGCACAGATGTAAGTAGTTATGAAGCACAAATGTAAGTAGTTAAGAAGCACAGATGTAAGTAGTTATGA
>JAUTBT010001269.1:0-10753 GCA_032361225.1 Lepetodrilus schrolli | reverse complement strand
CGCTACGGATGTTGCGGGTTTCCTCCTGCCATAAACTGACAAGTCGTGATGTAAGTGAAAGAATCTTGAAAGCGACTTAAAACCCCAAACAAACAAACAAAACTCGGTAGTCGAAGTTGCTTGTGAAATATGGTTCACTGTGTCAGCTGTTGTTCCGAGTCATATATATACCGACCTATACCCAATATGTGTAACACTGTGCGGCCTTGCGAAGACATAGCAAGGAATATACATTACGTGCGTCATTGCCAATACAAACCGCCGTCTTTGGTAGGTGAAGTAGGTGGTACAGCGATAGGTCTTAACCATTGTTGGGTGTTAGTGTTAACTACAATGACAGTACCGCCCAAGTAATTGACGTGGTAACAGTATAGGCTATTTTATCATATTACGATCCCATGATACAAATACATTGATCAATTGTTTCAGACATCAGAATGTGACACCACTGTTGGTGCCAAGACAGCAAGTACAATCATGTATTAGGGAATGCAATGCCAAAGAAAGGATCGTAATTTACATTTATCTTACAATGACTGCAACTTACAAGCGTGTCTGAGTTTGATCATTTTGGGAATATCTAGTTGTAAAACATGTAAAGAGAACTAATTCAGCACTAATAAACATCTTACAAACCTGAGAGACCACGTTAGATCATGAAACTCCGCTGATCTGCCGCTCTGGCATCCTGGTCGCCAGTCACGTGACTTGGCTGGCAATAACCCTGGCACTCTGGCATCCTGGTCGCCAGTCACGTGACTTGGCTGGCAATAACCCTGGCAATAACCCTGGCAGGTTAAGGACTGCACAATGGTAGGTGACGTCGGTGTGCAACTTTTGATATCGACAAACTAACACTAATTGTCATAGATGTGTAATCGATATAACACAATTATAACAGTGCCATTGAAAACATTTGGTATCTTTTTAGAAATTGAGGATGAACCAAATCGTTGCTTTCAAGATTAAATGTGAACTAATAGTTCACACACAGTCGTAAAACACAAACATAGAAGGAATCGAAAATTCAAACCTTGCGTTCAAACCTTAATTGAGAGTGTCAGCTCCTTAATTGTTATAAAAATGTCATGCGATCTTCGCTGTACAAAAAGAGGTATTGGCTCATGCAGTATCTCCTGTTATGGAGGATGGTATATCTACTACACCGGCGGTGTAACACATTTATGATGCCCCCTACTGGAGGCAAATACCCGGAGTGGAATTTATTTATTTCCGCAGAAGAATGCTCCTATCTGGGATGGATGTAAATCCCACGTGTCCGCCAGTAGAGGAGTTGGGATGAAGATGGAATCCCCCCTCAGCCAATGAAGTAAAACCTGCATTTACGTGATTAGAGTCTCATCTGTAGTTACATGATCTCTATCTCACCTGTAGTCGGTAGATGCGGTGAACAAAGGAAGGCAATGGTTGATGAACACGCCGTTGGTGTCAGCGTCTGTGACATCGTGACAAAGGGAAGAGGACACATTGTACGGTGGGAATTGATGTGCTTGGACCTCTCACACATCCTTCATGCCTCCACTGAAACAATCAGATACATTCAACTTACATCATGAAACCAGCTTTATACATCGAAGTAAACATGGTATCTAAATTATCCGAAAATATATACACATTTCTTATATTTGCCTGTCGTTCTGCCACAAATGAGCAGTACATAGCTGAAGTATTTTCGTCCTAATGGACTTTATCATTAAGCCAAAGCACGTATTATGAGAATGTGTTTTTGCATCGACGCTGGTGGCTTTCAGGGCATTCGCCAGGCAGTTCTTTAGGAGAAGACTTCTAAAAGAACAAGGAAGTTTGTCAGATACGGTCGTGCATATCGCATTCCTCATTCGTTTGTATAAACTGATAATGCGTACGTCGACGTGATATCAGAATTGTTAGGGCGTGTCAGGTACATCGGCATTGATAGGGGAGGCTAAGTACGTCTGACGTGACTACCTATGACAGAACAAGTGAGGCGCATATACATGATAGCAGCACTGACAGAACAATTGAGGTGCATACATATGATAGCACCACCGACGGAATAGGTGAGAATCGTGCATTAGTCAAGGATTAGTAAAGGTACATAGTTGCTATCAGCACTCACAGGATTAATTAGGCACCTATGCTATGAGCACGGACAGAATAAATGAGATATAGACATGCTACCAGCATTGACAGAACAAGTGAGGTATACAGTTAACACAGACACTACAGTTAATTGATGATCTAGCAAGCCATATTGTATTATTCCGCACTACAACTTTATGAGTTACCTTAACAGCTGTCGACCACAGTTCATGGGGAGTCAGGTGCGCACTAGATCCACTAGATCCAAAGCCGTCATTGAACTTCGACTGTGTGCATACACTAGTATATTTATAACCTAATCCAGCTGGGGGGAAAAGAAATACAAAAGCATACGTCTAATATGACAATTTTGTAAATATATGTCATAGGTATATGCATTTAATACGTCTACTTACCCAACACAAACTAATGAAATTCCATCTGTTGGCACGTACCTGGGCCTCCAAGTTCAAGAAGAAGTGAGTAGTACATTTACCTCATACGAACAAGTAAAGTATTTTAATTTATCCATTTACATGCTGGATAATTATTTACTCAAGTGTCACAATGAAACCCACATGGGATCTTGTCACCCCTGTAGTAGTGAGGTCATTACAACGGTACTCATTTAGTTTAGGTTCCAGCTTTCATGCACGATACGCATGGTTGAAACAAAAACCTGAAGTGACGTTAAACAATAACTCACTCACTCCAGAAGGCAACGAGGCATTGTAAGAATGGCATAGAATTGTTACGTGGACGTATCATGGCCACATGCTGACATGATAAGAGTAAGTTATAACCATAACAGTACTGTGCGTTTATACAATCTGATATCAAGCCGAACAAGTACAGCGATGTGAGAAACGCTTCGTGTCGATAAACCGGTAAAGATGTAGTGCGTAGACACTAGCTGACGTCCAATTACTTTATTAACGAATCAGAATGCTTGAACTGCTGTTAGGATAGTTGACAACAAGTAAAGTGTTGAACTGCTTGCATGCTATGGAATTAACTTATTATATGATATTGTAGCGTCATTATGCTATTAATATGACAGCATGGTATTCGTCTTCTTAGACTTAAAATGGTATCCTGCTATTTTAGGGTGCGATAAACAAAACAAAAAACATTACACCACAAGCTCGCTTTGAATTCCTACAAATGATGACCTACTATAATCCTGTTCATTTAAATAGAGTTCGTGTTTTTATTTTCAATTCATAAATTACACGAGTTTCAGAGCCGAGTTTGCTTTATGTTTTCGTGAAAACAGACCAAAACCCCAATAGATCCTGGTTATGTACCATCACCAACATATGAATTAACGATTGATGAGTATTTACATTTCATTGTTGCTGTTTGGGTTTCTACATCACGAAACTAGTAGCATGTTACCCACATGCCTTTGTGGACTTGGGAGATTTTGACCAGATCACTATACGTGCGTGTGGGTGGTTACTGCTTTGACAGTCGCCTTCGAGCTTAGTTGATTTCGGCAAACTGGTGCCTCCTTGGGACGCATGTGTCTCACAGCATGGAGCTGGAGAGCGATGAATATTATTGAATGCTTGTGCTAGTCTGGATTTCCACCAGTCTTTATAGTGCTAGCACACTTGAAATACCACATGTCGCAGTTGGGTATCCCACTCAGACACTTTGTGCTGACTCTGAGCCGACCAGCCGTTGCTGTTTACTTCCCTTTTAATGCTGAGCGCCAAGCAGGGGGACAACAACTACCAACTTTTAACGTTTGTTAGTATGACGCGTCACTATACTCTGCATCTGAAAGCAATTAGGTAAGCTTCTGTAGTAATAATAAACATTTATTAATTTACATATAAACTATGACATTTGTATAATGTACGTGCAATTAACGATGTATCGTGATTGTAAGCTATCGATTGCTTCTCCGTAATATAATCTATTTGATGTTCTAATATTTATGATACACCTGTTTTGTATATGTTATTTTATAAAAGCTGCATGTGATATATAGATGTTCAATTAGATGGACACCGATTTCGGATACAGAGTATTGTGACCATGTCCAAGTTTACAGAGGCACGTGGGTAATATGCTAACGATTCGTGACGTAGAAACCAAAACAACAACATTTAAATTTATATAATGGACATGTTAAAAACACTGTAAAGGCGCAATTACACTTGCCGGGAATGGTACATAACTAGAATCTACTGGGGTTTGGGTCCGTTTTCACGAAAACATAAAGCAAACTCGGCTCTGCCACCTGTGTCATTTATCAATTGAAAAAAACACGAGCTCTATTTAAATGTATGCGACTATAGCCTCTAGTATGTTAACTGTAACATCTGTACCCCTGCTGTCGGAGGGCATGGCATTGATGTCTAGAGTTAACTTACAAGAATATAATAATAATAATAATAATAATGATAATAATCGCATAAATGTATTGTCTCGACGAATTTAATTGTTCATTGTAATGCACTCATTAAATATATACATATTATAATGAAAACATAATTTATTAACACACATTCTCATAATACCACTTGTAATGTAGCCTACATATGCAGGAAATAACATTAAAAATAAATAAAGAAGATTTTTACGGTTAAACGAAGTATACTTTCTGATACAAAGGAGTCACACGCCATGCTAGATAAATATTATTCTCCATTAAACTAAAATACCACCACGGCGAATAAGTCCTTCCTTCCTCCAGGCTTGAAATAAATGTATAGTATTCATTAAATACACTTGGGAGGGAGGGATTTACTTATAATGTTGAGCATGTAACTATCGCAACCACCATCAGTACATAAACATGACAGATATGTATTTTTTAATGAAATTTAACAAAACGAAAGTTTTCTAGATATATTTCGAATGTTAAGATACGAAGAACTATATTTAGATTCTCAGAATTACCTTCACAGTTCCGTCGACGGTGAACTTTGAGAGATACGGTATTTCGTGAACCAGAGTATTGTAGTATAAATGCATTTAATGTATGTCTAGGTCTGGAACAATACTGATATGTGTGAGTATATCGGCAACACTGTTTCAGGATGCATATAACAACAGCCGATGAGATCGCATAACGCCATCGGGTCGTGTCTACAGATTTTTCTTGTAAGTCACTTATGATTCTAGCCTGGAGTAAATCGCATTCTACCGTAAATGTGGATAGTTTGCCATTCTGATTGGCTTGCTACCTCTGTTAAAGCACCTGACGGCGGACATTAATCCTGAAAGGTTTGTTTTTCCGCCATCGAGATGCCATACACTGTTAAACCGATCGTGAAATCCGTCGTATTCACAGCTGATATGACTCCTTCCTAGTTTGGGCCATATAGTATTTCAATTCTGACAACCATCTCGTATCCTCATCTAGTTTTGGAAGGCAGGACTGTACGTACTCGTTGCAGTTCCTCAAATAACATTAATAGGACTGCATGATATCGTTTGTCCCTTCTGACCATCCCTCATGCCCTGGTATCATTACATCATATACATTACTACGCCACTGCCAGGCACATAGTTATATAGTTTCCATAATGCTAATTCAAGATATAGTAGCCTGAACGTCTGTGTCGAGGAAGATGTGAGGACAGTATTTCTTTAGATTTTCAACTAAAAATAATTTACATTCATTCATCTATTTGGTGAAATATTCCGATGATTTTTGGTTGGTTGCAAGTAACATTGTATTTTACTTACTAAATTAGTTCAATTAAATGTAGGCTACTATTTTCACAGTTATTTCACATCGGTACATGTTTCAATGTGTAATGCATGTCAGATAGTAGTTTATCATTCTGTACTAGACCCGTGGGTTCCAAGAAACTACGAGTCACTGTGAATGTAATGTCCAATAGTTATTAAATTACTAATAGTTAATCATATAATGAGTGCCTAAAGATAACTCATTTTCAGAGCCCCGTTATTACCAAAGAATCAGTTATAGAAATGCATGAAATCGCTCCTAAGTAGAGATGATGTCCAACCATCTCAGGAGAAGTCCTGCAGGGTGTATTAATTACAATGTTATAATCAAACATGTATTCATGCATTTTTTTAAAAAGAAATTATATACAAATATTAACTAAAAATCTATCAATATCATAGGTGTACTGTGGTGCACAGCTACCTAAAATGTTCTTTTCATTTACGGTCGATTTTTCAATTAAGGTCACAACGGTGCAATATGGAAAGTTGATATAAGCAACTGCTTATTGAAATTTAATACCATCAACGTCAATTTTATTAGAAACCTAAACATCCAAATCAATGTTTATCCAAATGTGGAAGCGGGATTTGCTTTACTTAACAAAGGATCATATTAATGGGCATATTTTTTCAATAATGTGACTGTTCTTCCCCAAGTAAATAAAATAAGAAGAAGCTTAGTTACAGATATGAAGGATGCCACTGTAAAATAAGAAGAAGTTTAGTTACAGATATGAAGGATGCCACTGTAAAATAAGAAGAAGTTTAGTCACCCTGTGAATATATTTCAGTTAAACACACATCCCATTCCTGTGATTTATTCTATTGTATTTATATATGTGTTAACGTGAAATACATAAAGTTTACAAAATACACATGAAAACATGTCATTACAATAGCACACATGTGTCCACGAATGTATACAGTTATCGAAACTTAATAACATGTATAGAAACAAATCTGTAATTGTTATTATTACTTTTTAAACTAGCTTTAATTGGCATGACTTAGCAGCTGGAGTTCAATAATATCTCTTGTTTATGATGTATCATAGTGTATTAATTAACACGAATGGGTGTTGTAGTTTGAGTAAAACGTAACACCAATGCTCTTTCCCGCTAGTAGACTTTTCTGATATACACCTATGTACTTTAAACAATACTTGAAATGTTGGAAACATTTCTGGTTTAGGGCACGGCGAATAGCACTAGGATGATATGATTGTCATATTAAGTGCACAGAACCGTTTCCAAACTCTAATTGTCAACCAAAAATAGTGTATGATATAGTACTGTTCGTTGGATATGCTTGCGCACTGGGTGATACCTTTAAAGCTTTTTATATATTTAAGGAGCGCTTCTAGCAGTAGTATTATTGTACATATACACTTGTACACGTAGAGTATGCAGTTATGCAAGCATTGGCTATGCATTGATAGATGATATTATACGATGTTCTATTTAATATCAACTTTATGTCCCGAGTGTCATAATTTATTTGATTGTTTATTTGATTATTCTACCATTGTGATGTGATGCTGTAGATATCAAGCTCCCGCTGAACATGAATCAGTCTACGTGAACAGAAAATGGTTCCATTCCATTAATGTACATGCAGTGTGCGATCACAACGGTAAATTATCAAGCAAAACCTTTAGAAGTAAAATATAAATTACATACTAGATAACAAAATATAGTAGGTATTTATTAGGTGATATAGAGAATCTCGCCCAAGTGTCTTGGAATATCAAACATATCAACACTGTTGTCCTGTTGGCAAAGCCTCGGATTTAATAACTTTCATCAACGATATATCGATTGATATATTTGATATTCCAAGACACGAGGGTGGTCTATTTATCACCTAATATCATTTTAAAGTCATTAAAGAAGACAAATGCCACATCATAAAGATATTACTGTGAAGGCACATCTTTAGGCTGCTGTGCATTTGCACTGTGACATCATAGCAATGCTACGGCATCACAATTGTAGCGATGACATCACAATGGTTGAACAATCAAATAAACCAAGAATTGGGTCAAACGATATCTACCGCTATAGATATCGCTTGTTATTTGAAAGCGATATCTACTGCGAAAAGACAGTATTGGGTGATAAAGTCTAATCAAATTTAAGACAAGACTGTTCTACTGTTGTGATTACTACTTGATATTATATATAATGTAGTGTGTCTTTTTTGTTTGTAATTCCATATGGAAGATTGGTCGTGATATTACCAATGTAAAAACTCAATACAACGTCTCACCCACTCACTCGTTAGTACAAGTGTTATAATCTGTATTAATTACTGTCGGGTAAGCTAATCGATATTCCCTCCAAAGCGACCTGTACATTCCTATATACTGTAAATCAGGAAATTATTGCGTCCCTAATTTAATGCGACCTCAAGAATTTAGACATTAATTCGACAACAATTAAATGCGATCGACCAGGCCTGTATTCATGTTTTTTCCCGGACGTACCTTTCATTATTTTCCATAATGAAATTATTTTCAAACGGTTCATACGTGCACATATCATTTCGTTACTTTAATACCATGTTCATCCATCAGTGTTATTATCATTAACTGATAGGCGGCTCTTCAATGCCATTACTGCTGTTAAGATATAATCCCAGATTATGTCATGTTTTTGCATGAATGGCACATAGGGTCGCTCTCGTGGTAAGTAAGCTGGCTGTATGGTATTGATTACAGTTGAGCTATAATTGATTATATTTGAGCTAAGACCTAGGTATTGTATTCTACTTTTACACGTGCCTACAGTATACGTGCTTTCAACAGTCGAGCGTTGAATATCTCCTTTAAGGAACTACATGTCCTGTTAAGGACAACATTTCCTCTGTTGGACAAAACATTCTGTTAAGGACAACATTTCCTCTGTTTGACAACACATTTTGTTAAGGACAACATTTCCTCTGTTGATCAAACATTCTTTTAAGGACAACATTTCCTCTGTTGGACAACACATCCTGTTAAGGACAACATTTCCTCTGTTGGACAACACATCCTGTTAAGGACAACATTTCCTCTGTTGGACAACATATCCTGATAAGGACAACATTTCCTCTGTTGGACAACACATCCTGTTAAGGACAACATACCCTATTAAAAATAATGCGTACAGTGTAGTATCATTCCTCTGTAGGACAATATATCACGCTGAGGACAACATTTCCTATGTATGACAACATGTCCTATGTATGACAACATATCCTGTTTAGGATATTGTGTAGGACAACATATCCTGTTTAAGACACCGTTTACTGAGTAAGAGGACATATCTGACATACATTGAATAATAATTACAATAAATAGTAATGTATTAATTTGCCGCAGACAATGTGTTGTTTTAAACATACATGTATTATCATAGCTAGTCCACGTGTAATGGTATGTAAGCCAATCAGGAAAGGCCCTATTAGAATAGATAGCATTCGCTAGTATATTCAGATAGCCAAAACGTATAATCATGAAAGCCGTGTTATTGAAAGAAGTGATGTTCTTTGTCACTCATAACAATTGGAATATGGATCCAAAACGACCCGAAACTAAGCGCGAAACGACGGACGAAACGACCCGGAGTTGGTACGAACGGGTTTTGGTGCGAAACGACCCGTAACCGGATAACATATCATGCTATAAGGATAACATTTCCTGTGTGTGAGATGAGATCACATCACATTTAGAACAACACATCCCGTGTAGGATGACATCCCGTGTAGGACAATTAGTAGGGCTATTTTGTGTAGGACAACATAGTAGTATACCATGTAGAACAACCTATACTCTACAGGACAACATGCATGGAAGAAAACAACATGCACTGTCTACGATGACATATAGCCTATACATAGTGTAGAACAGCATTATACGGCGTACAACACGTCGATACAGCAATCATAACAGGAACATACTTTAGTCTCAACACACGTAAATCCATACAAACAATTTACACGGTCAAAAGTGTAAACGGTATCGTTTTACTTTGAAGCTTTTAAAGGTTAACACACTATCAGCACATTACAAAAACATTGCAACGGCGATCCTCTCAAAAGCATAGTAAATAATTAACTTCTTGATATAGGCGAGCAACGTGTAGCAAAAGAATTCTGCTGTAACTACTGTCGTGATTATGCTCCCTGGAGATCTACTGTACATAACATGATTGATGAATCTCAACTGTACATAACGAGTCTTGGCGTAAAACGGGGATAGCGTGTGAGAACGGAGCTCATTTGGACAGAACCACGAACAATGATTGCTCTTTGGATATACAGGCAGAAATGACAGACACGTTAATTAAATCAATCAAAATATAGCAATACGAAGATGCATGCCAAACGGCATCAGTGGCATTAAAGTTATTTAAATAATTGACCTGAATTGGTCTGCTAAGTCACACAAGCTTATGACATTAGTCCACTGACTTTGTGGAACATATCTGTGATGTGACCTTTAATACAGAACGATACAAGTGTCACATTCTCTGGTTTTATGGTGTGATTGTTATAAATATATAAACGGAATTGAGTAAAGTGTGAGACTAGACTATTTGCAGTATGTATGCTAATTTGTAGGAAGTTGGAAACAATCTATTTCTTCATTTATTTATTATCAAAATTCAATTTCAAAATGACTCGGAATGCTTTATAAATCTTTTAATTTGGCTTAAAAGAGGTTTTCCTATAGTCAAATCTATATTTATGAAAAGAAAATATACAGTACGTAGGAAAGACCTCACCTTGAGTTAAGTAACAAAAGTAAGGTCAAGATACATTTAATTTAATGTATGTCTTAGATGCGTTACAAAGGGCAATAACTGGTGTTTCTAGTTTGTTTCACGTGCTCTCGATGTCAAGGTGATCTATTGGGGGGGTGGGGGGGTAGCGCAGTGGTAGGACGTTTGACTTCGGAGCCAAAGGTTCCAGGTTC
>JAUTBT010001268.1:0-10754 GCA_032361225.1 Lepetodrilus schrolli | reverse complement strand
GGCCTCTATTCATGTTTTTCCCCGGACCTACCTTTCATTATTTTCCATAATGCGTAGGAATTAAATGCGGCCACAAGTCAATCGCATTTTTTTCGCATTAATATCATGCTCGCATTAATTTCCTGATTTACAGTATATATAGGGGTAGACCGAACTCTATTTCTATTCTAACATTGCACACATTTGTTGAAAAAATAAACTTGTATTGAAAATGCATCAACCGTCCGTTTACGAATACATAAACTGGGCCCGTTCCATCAACTGGGTGTTGCCCCAGAAAGGACGTCATGCCACTGTGACGTATTATAAGTATGTCACCAGCTCGTCACGGTGTTTGTAGTCATTACTAACCAGGGGGTTAAAAGTAAGGGGACATGACGTCATTGGCATTTTGCCAACTCACTTTATCACTGTTAAGGTACAGTCTGCGCCTTTGTTCACACACCGTACTATGTTAGAATATGAGATGTTTGTCATGATTGCCTCAAATTTTACTATATCAAGATGTCATTGCTCTTTCTAAGGACTAAATCTTCCTGGGTCGCTAATGAGAGTATTAGTTCGCTATACATGTGTAGAGAATTATGCTTCTTTTAGGGCTGTAACGGTTTTGTGTAATACTTTACACATTACTAATTGATGTTCTTTACTTTAGTCAAACTGGCGTCATCATTTTCCCCGAACAACAAGCAAGGCCCAGTCCAGGTCTTCAGGAACAACACATGGCACTACGTCTGCGACACCAACTTTGACGAGCGGACGGCAAAAGCTGTCTGCCAGAAGCTAGGGTTCATCGACGGCAAACAGCTCTGCTGTTCTGCATACGGAACCAAGTATATCGGCTACAGCTGGTACGGCAATGGAGCGGGAACACTTCTGCCCAATACCACCATGCAGTGCGACGACGTCATTACCAACCCCGTGGAATGCCTACGACCCGGAACGTGCTCCAATAGCTACGCATCCGTCGTCTGTTTTAACACGTCTGATATCATGGATAAAAGTAAGAAACTCAGGACAAGACATATGTGTGATATAATAATCATCATTAAAATAGGTGCTATAATAGTCATCACTAAAATAACCAAACTGATCATCAAACTGTTTCATATATGTTTTTATCTATGTTCCAGGTTATAAGTTTTCCTTCCGTGAAGAGAACACTCATAAGGGACAGGTAGTGGTTACTCGCTATGGAGTCAAAGGTCGCATCTGTTCTACAGACTGGACGGACGTGGAGGCCGGTGTGTTCTGTAAGTCCCAGGGCTACAGGATGGGCATCGCCTACCACCACAACGTACAGTACACGTACCAGCGCATAGAACACAGGGGACCCTTCTGGATGAGCTCTGTCAACTGTAGTGGACCAGAGACCTCCCTCAGCAAGTGTGTTTTCCTGAATGAGACAAACCTGGGCAACTGCAGTACCGCCAACATTGCTTCTGCAATATGCTTCAATTCGGACGCGGACGGTAAGGATAAAGCTTTTATTTTGTTCTTGAGGTGTGTCTGAACTGAATATCATAACTCCATATTGAATCTTTCTTGTACATGTGAGCATTATACCAGCATATTGACACTATCACACACAGGTATCGTATTGACGTTCAGGTAGTAACGGTGCTGAGTGTGTATTTTCCTTTTGGTTGTGAATATTATAACAACATTTTCACGATTTTGTAAAATTTAAGTAAGAAAACATATTCCCGATTTGTAGAATTCACGTCCAATTTATTTATTTTTAATTTAATAAAAAAAAAATAACGTCATTTAACGATTGACCATGATCAGCCGATGATTAAATGACCCCCACAGTTTAAAGTGTTGTTACGTAACTATAATCCAATCAAACTGAACAAGGTATTGTCATCTAATTAATGGCATAGTACGCTCAGTCGGCCTTCAGCCTAAACGTGTTTTGATAATTATCAACGAGTCTCGTCCTGGGTAGAGAGTGGGCCCTCCTTCTATAACATGGTCAACTAGTATATTATTCGCGTGTTTCTTAAATTCACGATAAAATAAAAATAGTGAATTTCGTGAAAATTAGAGACACGCGAATAATACCCGTTTTACAGTATATAACAAGTCTAAAGTTCAATCAACAATACTTCCAACCATATTTACTGTATGTACCATACTGACCATATCTATGTTAATTATGTATAATTGTCTCTACTAGAATAAATATCTTTATAAAAATATAAAAAATGCCACACGATCACGCGTGGCAGAATTCTCACAGATAGTAGTCCTCAGACGGAAGGGAATGTGCTGCGCATTCTGCCGGACTGTCTGACTGCACAGCACAATTCCCTCCGTGTGTGGTGGGCATTAAGCATTTGTAGTGTGAATTTTACACTATGTATGTAAACACAACCCGCCGCAGTAACCCATATTTCTGCCAACCACACTTCACTGTAATCAATCGTGCATACGATACTGTTTCTAATTAGCAACCATA
Organism: Lepetodrilus schrolli; assembly: GCA_032361225.1. Classification (NCBI taxonomy): domain Eukaryota; kingdom Metazoa; phylum Mollusca; class Gastropoda; order Lepetellida; family Lepetodrilidae; genus Lepetodrilus; species Lepetodrilus schrolli. The sequence goes on along the minus strand of JAUTBT010001268.1, from coordinate 8,290 downwards.
TTTTGCATCTAGGAAACATCTCATACGGAAAGAGATCTGGTCATATAAACATTATTTGAATATGTATATATCCCACTCAATCCCTGTTCCAGGTATCAAGTACCGCATGGTTGCTGATGACAACACAACAGACCAGAACTATGGTCGTGTGGAGATGTCTGTGGGCGGGCAATGGGGGACTGTCTGCGACGTCTACTTCGACGACAGAGAAGCCGGCGTGTTCTGCCGGACACAAGGCTTCAGTGACGGCTATTCCGTCCCCCACTCACACTATGGCCCGGGGTCCGGGACTGTCTGGTTAAGCAACCTCCGGTGTGCCGGCACCGAGACGAATCTACACAAATGCCCTCACGCAGGATTCGATGAGCTGTCCGGGGGATCCTCTTACTTCTGTAGGAATCACCGCCATGACGCTTCTGTGTTCTGTGTGGATAAAAGTTAGTGTTTTCTCCAAGATGTTAAAATGAATTACTAAGTAACTCGTTTACATCCAATTAACATCAAATGGAGAATTCCGGTTTAACTGTTGTATTTTATAATACATGGGCAAATCCTATGTTAAATCTATGCTTGCAACCCATTTGATATGATACATCATATTAAAGAAACATGAATATGATTGCATAATTAGTGTGTAGAATTTGAACTTTTATTTTAGTAAAAAAAATTATCAATTGACAGTGAGGACAAACCTAGGGTTCAACGCCTCACAGGGAGCGATAGAAATCTACCAGGACGGGAAGTGGAATAGCGTTTGCGACAGTGGATTCGACAACAACGCAATGTCCGTGGCGTGTAGGATGCTAGGGTACACGAACGGGGCACTGTTGCGTGGGTCCAAATTCGGGGTCGCTGCTCCCATCGGGGTCAGTAAAGTTAAATGTAACGGAAATGAAGACAGTATGGTGAGGTGCACGTGGACTGCATCAACGACATGCGACACTGGCTACTATGCCTCTGTTGTTTGTGGAAACGCTCCATTTTTTGACGACGGTATGGTTCCTAAACTGTCATTTACTTCTCTTTTTTTGGGGGGTGGGGGGGGGGGGGGGGGGGGCTGGGGTGGATGTGGGGATTTGGGGTCATATCACAGTTTCTCATTGCAAACGGTGGTCAAGTAGTTCGTAGAAAACGTAGTTTTTGCATACGATCCATTGTCTGTGCCGTGGTATCTTTGTATGTTAAGTAATATGAATGGTATGTGTTCCAAAATTAAGTAGTTTCCATGTAGTTTAATTGTAATCTAAATTTATATCACTACACCTGTATGATAGAAAGGTGTATACATTAGCAATGTGAAGTTGTTAGGTCAATATTTCTAGTGCATTCCAGCCATGCGAGTTTTCAACAGCATTTTGCCAAAATATGACTCAATGAGCCCCTATATTTTTCTGTTTATATGAATAATTGGGACTTTCTGTACAAGTGGGTGAAAAGCTAGTGCATGTTGATTGAATAGTTTAGCAACAACAACCTCTCACACTAAGCTGATTTATATGATAAATGATAGTGGGGGAAAATGCCCCCTATTTTTTTTTAACATCTTATCGTGCTTCATGTCAAGGGTACATAACTCTGATCGTAACAACTAATCATTAAAATGACATCCTTCTATGACCCGCAGGGTTCAGTGCCAGGTTGGTGTCTGACGACCAAGTGACGAAGACCCACGGCTTCCTGGAGGTGAAGAGCGGAGGTATTTGGGGCAGCGTCTGCTCCGCTGGCTTCCAGGACAATGCGGCCATGGTAGCCTGCAAAGAGGTCGGCTTCAAGGGAGGCGTGGCGTACTCCCCAGCAGTAGATAATCCATTCTACCGCCAAGGTCAGCATATCATCAGCGAGAAGCGCCCCATCATCATGTCGGAAGTCTCGTGTACTGGGAATGAAGCCTCCCTCGACAAGTGCCACATGCAGGCCTCCACGAACACATCGTGGTGCGATTATTACGCTCCTAGAGCCGGGATCTTGTGCTACAAGAAAGAACGTAAGGATATGGGTTTTATTGTATTAATGGCTAAGATATACATTTAGTGAGTTTGGTTATGATGATGCTACTGCTACTGCTACTGCTACTGCTACTGCTACTGCTACTGCTACTGCTAGTGATCATGATACTAATGATACTAATAAAAATAGAATGAAATTAGTTGTATCGCTTCCTTATATAATTAAAATATATTACAACCGAAATTGAGATATAAAAATGGATACAAATAGTAGAACGTCCACAAAAGAAACAGTATGAGCTATATTGTAAAATTAGAGAAACTCGTCACCCAGGCATCCAGTACAGAATCGTCGGAGACACTAAGAACCCTCTCCAAGGCCGAGTGGAAATGAACTACGACGGGAAGTGGGGGACGCTCTGCGACTCGTACGGACATGGGTACTCTGCACGTGTGGCCTGCAAGACGCTGGGTCACGCCGACGGCCTCCCAGCATCTGGCCTCCGCTACAAAATCCCCGGTGACACACGACCTATATGGATCCACCACCTCGACTGCTTCGGGAATGAGACGTCTTTGCCCAAATGTCTGAACGACGGATTCGACGTTCACATACCAGTCTACGTGAGGTTCATGGATTCATACTGCAGGAACGAGGGCCCGACGTCTGTGACGTGCTACAAGCAGAAGATTAGTGAGTAGTAACAGCTGATCTTGAATCGAAGACACCTAATGTCCAGTATGTCTTGGTGAAGACGTTAACGTTACCTGATGATGAGTTCATTGAGGTCGTGTTTGATTACAGATACGATAATGAAGAATGATAATTGTTATAAGAGGCAGATAATCAATCTACAGGTTTATACTAATTAAAAACAAACAAAACAGACACATAGGTAATAGCTGGGCGTGTCTGTATCTGGATCTAGCGTCCCAAAGAAACGCATAACGTTATAAACACAAAGTTATGTTATGTAATACCGTTGTATAACGTTATGTGTTCACTGGGGTTACACAGCGAACCTTTTTGGTGTCTTGTTACATGTTTTGCTTACGTCTTCCAGAGATTGGCAAAGTCAAGCTGGTAGACGGTGCAACTAACAACACTGGACGAGTGGAGGTGTTCCTGCAGGGGCCCAACAAGTGGGGCACCGTCTGCGATGACCTGTGGGACGACAAGGACGCCACAGTGGTGTGCAGGATGTTGGGATTCGCTCAGGGTAGCGCGATGTCCAGGGCGGTGCACGGGAAAGGAACGGGGCCTATATGGATGGACAACATGGGATGTAATGGAACGGAAACTCACATTAGTCAGTGTCACTTCAATGGATTTGCCGTCAACGACTGCGACCACTCGGAGGATGCAGGCGTTTTGTGTTCAGGTATTTGTTTTCTTTTACCTCAAATAAATTTCACCATTAATGTTAATTAACATGAGACATGTATCAGCTTCCAAGTTAGACTACTAATTGAACCAACTAATACATCTGAGGAGCGTTAGTTTTGGTTAAAATAATATTGTGAATTGTATACTATAGACTTTAGCGTATTACCAAACTTTAGTATGAAATAATATGTTTCAGGATACCACATTATATATACATACCAGGGCATCGTTTCTCGAAGATCTTGTATCTACTAAGAGACTATTGCCCTCTCTTTTATACAGCGATCTGGCACTTACGAGAGCTCATGGTCATAATGGATAAGAGAGCTTCTAGAAACGATACCCTGTAAAATATAAATGTTAATATCTTTATAAATATTGTGTAACGCAGCTAACTTAATTTGGAGATTGCAAACTCGGTTGTAGGAAATGCTATTGCTCCATTAACGTTTCATTAAACCTCCATTAACTAATGCAGTATTACGCTAGCATTAAAAGTATGTAGTAATAATGGTAATAATGGCTAATGACGCCATTAGTTAATAGCACTTTCATACAACCGGGACCTGTATTTACTTGTATCCTATAATATGTTAATACAATATATTATATATTGTTTTCTTCCAGGGGTCTATGTACCACCCACCAGCAGCACTCCATTCCAATTCGTAGTCAGCACCGAGAGATTCTATAGCCCAGGAACTCCCGCTGCCGCCATTGCTGTGCCAATCGTCTGCGTGCTGCTCATCGTAGCTGCCGTGGCCGGATTCATGGTCTACAGACGACGCTACCACAAGGACGGCATGAATCTCGGACTTGTGCCAGATATACGCGCCTCGTCGTCAAGGGGCGCCATTCGAAGCGTCCAGTTCAGCAAGAGTGCCTTGCCTGCCGAAGGAGTCAGTAATCCAAACTACGACACTGTTCATATAGATCATGTAGATGCTACATTTACATAGTTTTATATGTTAGGATAATGTCATATTATATATTGAGATAATTTTCGGTAAAATAACATTTTTAAAAACAAACCTGGATAGTGTGTGTTTTATAATTGCGCTAATATTTAAAATGGACACATTCTATTTATATGTTTACAATGCTAAGTCATAAATGATATTTTAATACTCATATTAACCCACTGTTTTAAAATGTGAACACAAAAACCACCTATTTGTAGATATAGAGCTAACTATTTGTCTTCATGTACTATTCGTATCATATAAGTTATAATATCATCAGCAATCACTCTTGACTTTCATAGACTATTCATAATACTCTTACAGTGATTTGCCAAACATATGTTTGTGTTGCGAGTGTACATTCACAATTTATACATTTTCTTTCACAAGAATGTCTATACATATAATATATGCATGCATATCCATTATCTACATGTATGTGTTTCTGTAAATAAAAACTTGTTCACAAACGTGATTGGCCCGATTATGCTTTTTATAATTATTTTATTTATTGTATTTGCTATTAAAATACACTTTGCCTAAATGTCAACAAATTATAAATCACAGAAAGAAATTGTTACCAACGTTTTAAAACTATGAGTAAATATCATAGTACTTACTGTGAATAAGCGTCGTGACATTATACTTTTACATTATTTTTACCATTGCGAACGATGATTTCAGTGAGTAAACTTTCATTCTTAGTGTCCATACATTCTACACTTCGTCATACTACATTCAAAACACCCAGATCGCAATAAAACAAACCCAATTACAATCTAGATGTCTTCGTCACACGAACTGTTCGCGACTGATATCGGAAACTAAACCACAAAAAGTACTCGCAAAAGCTTCTCAGAGCACGCCTTTAAGTCTAAACTATCCATTGTATTGGAAAGGTTGTCGGGCATATCGTTTAGCTCGTCAATGTTCAAAGACGTTAGATTGTGCAGTGTGTATAGTAGTCTTAATTAGGGAGCGTTAACAAAAGATGATGTCCCCATCTATAAATATTTACGGCCAAATCGCATCATCTATCACTCTGGTATATACTGGGGTCAGACACACTATGAGAACTGCGCGTACAGCTGCATTATTATAAGGATGTACTCAGTGGTGCATGTCTTCCTACTGGTGATTCTAGTACGTTTGAATACGTTTGATCATGAACTATGTCAACAGACTGTGACTGTGTCTTTAACCCTCTCTCTGCTGGATTAAGAACAGCCACTACTCTCTAGGGCATCTCTGGTTACCTGAAGTATGGAGAGGGTTAAAGGAAACCTGTGCATTACATTATTTGACATGCAAATAGAATACATACATGTACGCATATTAATTGTCATTATTTTCTATATTAGTATTTGTCTGGAATAATAGTATTCAGTGCAGTCCATTAACACTAAATGGGTAATTTAATAACATTGACAGTGTTTGAAAAATGTAGCCTAACGGTTATCTATGTAGTACTTCGCGAGCTGTTCAGTGAGCATATACGTTTGAACCGCGTAGCGTTTTATATGAAAACCCAAAGCATGAAGCGAATGGACTGGACGCATGTGCAAACCAATTTCCTACGAACTACTAGAGGTAGAGAACAGTATTGTATTGTAGTGTATTGTATGTATTGTCTAGGTTAACGTCGCCTAGCAATCTAATATATAACAAGGGAGGACACTTGATGCTCCATCAACACTCGACTGAAATTTTAATATTTGCATATCTATATATTTTATTTCAAGCTCTGTAGTTATCATGTTCCCCGTGGTGGCAGTTCTTACCATAAATACCTCTGAATTAAATCGCATCTCTGATAACCCTGAATGAAGTTATTGAAATGTTCAGAGAACAACAATGTGTAGAAGGACCCAATGCACGTTCTCTCTTCTGGTTGGTTAAAAATACATAGTAAATAGTCTTGCGGGAAATTCAAAGCATTGCTGTCTGCTAGACATCGTATTTTGAATAAACTGTTGCATGTGCACTATAATATATAGCCAGTGGTATAATAAAAGTATCGGATAAGAACATTTATTAGAAAGAAAGAAACAAGCCCTAGCTAAATTCTAGTAAGCTTGGTTAATAGACCGGCAACGGTGGAGATAGGGGCCCCCTTTATTTTACTAATGTTCGCGAGTTAAAGGAGACTCCTTCAAAAACATGATAATTTACTATGTAATTATATGGTTAAATACAATGATTTACATTTAAACAAAAATAAAAAATTCATCTTAATTAGTACGTTATTAGCCAAAAGATAACTCGGAAATCCAAGATGTCCGGAAACTGCCGACATTTAATGAGTAGAGGTGTAATCACGTAATGTGACGTCACTGATGATAAACCTTCCGCATTTTGTTAAAGAAACAGATAGCAGTAGTCGAGTGTTTATTGCTATTTAGTGGTTATGTGATGGAAAGAGTCTTGGCAGAGGTGATTTCAGAGTAACCAATGTCAATGCCTACCAGTACGAGCCCTTAGTAAACCGTGAAGACGACAGTGACACGACGAAGAGTCGGAAAAAATAAAAAATATATAATATAATATCATTAAAAATGGAAAAAAATGCCAATAAACGTTTCAGGAATCCACAGACATCTAGGCTATATTTTCTCAACCAAATAAATCAATTATGATGAACGTTTTTGCGGTAATTACTCCGTATTCAACGATTACACATTCAACGATGTGCTGTTTTGGTAAGACCATTTCAGTGTCATATAGTAGGCAGTGGTTTAGGCCAACTTTCAACCAATCAGAGGAGAGTACTGCTTGTCTATCATAGCCTGAGCGTTTACGCGCTCGTGACTTTGAACGAAACGAGGTGCACTTTATTGTCGATACAATAACTAACAAATGTGATTGAAAAGATATTCTCGACAGATAAAATAGAGTGGTGATCACGATCGTAATAAATTTTACGCCTGTGACTTGTGTGAAAAGTGAGAGTGGAAAATCTGCGGTTTTTTTCTCTCCCGAAAATCATCATGTATTATTTCGCATATCATGAAATATTATTGTTGTAATGATGAAGTCTAGATCAAAAGCGATAATGTTGTAATATATAGAAATAATGGTATGACCAATTATTAATAATTTCTAATATAATGTATTCAAAATTATCACCACTAAATTAGATCTACTCAGTGCACTATTCACTAGCTGAAAATAAATGAATCCATCATATTTTTTTTGCTAACATTACTAGCGTATCGACAGTGAACCAAGGTTGATTAGCTCTAATAAAATAGTAATAATAATAATATTAATAATAATAATGAATATATGCCGAGATACACCACGTCAACAAAACCGCCATTGTTGAACACTCTGCCGTGTCGTCGAGTGCATCACGGTTGAAATATTTTCTTACCGACCTTTATCCTGGATTTAATAATGAATCCCAAACCACGACTTGGTAATATTCTTGTCCGACAATGCAATTCCTGACATTGAAAATTAAATGAAGAACGAGCGTGAACATAATACAACATCCCGATCGAATGCCGTATGTTCTAGTTATTTTATCCTAAAATACCTCGACTATTTTATTCTTCTATGAACTATACATGTTGTCATTTATTTGCTAATTTCAAACACCGTTTATAATCACTAAACGAATACAGAAACATACCGAAATAACGATTAGAGCGATGACATGAACACCGACAATTTGTTAATGGGCGTGGGCTATTCTCAAACTGGAATGATCTAACTATACGTTGTCCCGCGAATAATACAGGGTGCGCCTATCCTTGGAAGAGAAATTCCTTTCTTGAAACGTACATTTCTTTAGTTTAATCCTTGGATTTTCATATCTAACAGTCTCTGTTGTCCTCGTCGAAAGCAGACTTTTCGAAATGGAGCGAGCACAGGACAGCGTGAATATTATTGGCTTCCATCCTTGCTCGCCACACTGACATCAGTGGATCCATTGCTTCCTTCTGGTGATGTCACTTGGGAACGTGAAGTAATGTATTCCTGGCCCCCGTTTC